>SNQJ01S0014094.1:313103-333224 GCA_010110895.2 Picea sitchensis
TCCCTCATTACTCACGAGGAGCCATTTACCTACCAATCCTGACGATTCATTTAATTCGGGGCCAGCGAGCCTCTCTTGGTTCTCCAGGCCAGTGAAGTCCAAATACGGTATTGGTTTCAGTGGAAATTAACGCCACCTTTCCAGGTGCCTTCTACCACCTTTCTTCAGCCATCGTGGTCTCTTTTTTAGCATATCCCCTCTCAACAGTCCTACAATCAATATATATATATATATATATATATATTCATAATATTATTCACATTCATCGACCTTTTTCACAAGGTCCATTCACATCACACATTCACATTGTTTTTGAGTTTTCCACAGTTCTTGGCCAGTATAGTTATATTTTACAAACTGAGGGAAAGAGGGTGTTACAATTCCCTCCCCCTTAATAGAACATTGTCCTCGATGTTCTTATCTATCAACATGACATGCATGTCCAGAAGTAAACAAAATTGGATATGCCTGTCTCATGGAATCCTCCATTTCCCATGTAGCCTCATCTGGGCCAAAATGTCTCCACTGCACCTTGACCTGTGCAATGGTTTGGTTCCGGAGTGGGGTTTCCTTTCTGTCCAGTATGCACTTAGGTTCTGGTAGAAATTCTCCCTCCGGTTCCACCTGGATCACATACCAATCAATTATATGATTAGCATCATGTACATATTTCTTCAATAATGAAACATAGAAAACATTATGTGCTTTTACTGTGGGAGGAAGTGTTATCCTATAGGCTACAGGTCCCACTCTATATAGAACCTCAAAGGGTCCACAATACCGAGGTGCCAACTTGGCACAAGCTCCCATTTTCAGAGAACTCTTCCGGGGTCTAACTCTGAGATATACATGGTCTCCCATTTTGAACTCTCTTGGAGTTCTCTTTTGGTCGGCATAACTTTTCTGTCNATCTGAGTCACCTGCTGTTCCATTTCTTTCAACATGTCGGGTCCAAAATAAATCTTGTTTACAGGATTACTCCAGCTAACTGGAGTGTTACATGGTCTACCATAAAGAGCTTCAAAGGGGCTCATCTTCAAGGATGTTTGGTAGCCGTTGTTGTAGGCGAATTCTACAAGTGGCATGTAGTCTTCCCACTTCTTGGGTTGATGCATTACATGCATCCTTAACACATATTATAGTATTTGATTCACTCTTTCTGTCTGTCCGTCGGTTTGAGGGTGATAGGCGGTGCTAAACAACAACTTGGTCTCTAAACCAACCATCAGTTATTTCCATCAATAAATTTCGTGTCTCTGTCAGACATGATCTCTTTCGGCATACCATGCAGTCTGAATATCTCTTTCATGAATACCTGGGCGATATCGATTGCCTTGTAGGTCGACTTGATGGGGATGAAGTGAGCAGACTTGCTCAATTTATCCACCACCACCATAATGGTGTCATTATGTTTGGTTGAGGTTGATAATCCAATGATGAAATCCATGGAGATGGTTTCCCATTTCCATTCTAGGATTGGTAAAGGTTGCAATAATCCTGCAGGGTGTTGATGTTCTGCTTTAACCTGTAGGCACTCTATGCATTTGGCTACGTACTTGGCTATGTCTTTCTTCAATCCAGGCCAATAAAACCGTTTCCTGGTGGCAGTGATCATTTTTTGGTATCCTGGATGAATCGAGTAGGGTCTTTTATGTAGTTCATCCATAATGAACCTCTTCAATTCGTCACAATCTGGAATATAAAATATGCTTCTGTAAGTGATCAGACCTCCTTCGGTCTTCTGGTATCCTTCATATTTTACTCCGGCAGGTTCTTGCTGTAGGTACATGTTCACGGTCTGGATGAAGGGATTTGTTTCTTGTGCATTTCTGATTATTTCCTTGACATCTGTCTCACAGGTGCTCACCACTGCCAGGTGAATTGTTTTCATACTTCTGCTAAGGGCATCGGCCACCGTATTTTCCTTTCCTTTAATGTGTTTGATTTCGAAATAAAACTCACTAAGGAGGGCCATCCACCTAGCTTGTCTAGCATTGAGCTTTGGTTGATCAAACACGTATCGCAATCCACAGTGATCTGTCATAAGTACAAATTTTCTTCCCAGGAGGTAATGCCTTCACATTTTCAAGGAATGCACTATGGCAGCTAGTTCTAAATCACGGGTCACATAGTTGACTTCATGCTCGTTCAATTTTTGGGATTCATAGCAGATCACACTTCCTTTCTGCATAAGGACTCCTCCGATCCCTTCCTTACAGGCATCTATGCACATGAGGAAGTCATCTTATGGATCGGTGATCTTCAGCACGGGTGCATGGATCAGTAGATGTTTCAGGGTTTGAAATCTTTCTTCACATTTATGTGTCCACAGGAATTTTTCCCCCTTCTTCTGGAGGGCAGTGATTGGACAACCAATCTTGGAGAATCCTTTTATAAATCTCCTATAGTATCCTTCTAATCCCATAAAGGATCTGATGTCTAAAACATCCTTTGGGGTAGGCCATTCCATGATAGACGTGATTTTGTCAGGGTCTATCGCTACTCCTTCTTCGGAGAGAACATGGCCTAAGTAATGTATTTCTTTCTGTAAGAAATCAAATTTGTTGAATTTGGCATAGAGCTGATGTTCTCTTAGCACTTGTAGCACAAGTCTAAGATTCTCTTCATGCTCTTTTCTGTTCTTGGAGTAAATTAATATATCGTCAATATAAACAAGCACAAATTTGTCTAGGAACTTGTTGAGTACATTGTTCATCAAGCACATAAAATTGGCAGGGGCATTGGTCAACCCAAACGGCACTACCACGAACTCATAGTGACCATACCTCGTCCGGAAGGTAGTTTTATGGATGTCTTCACCCTTGATTTGAATTTGATGGTATCCCGGCCTCAATTCAATCTTTGAGAAAATAGATGCACCCCCCAATTGATTGAACATGTCATTGATCCTGGGCAAGGGGTACTTGTTCTTTATGGTTACCTTATTGTGTTGCCTATAATCTATACACAGTCTAAGGGTATCATCCTTATTTTTCACGAACATGACTGGTACTCCCCATGGAGACACACTGGGCTAAATATAGCCCTTATCCCTCATTTCTTTTAATTGCAACTTGAGTACAACCAACTCGGGTGTGCTCATCTGGTAGGGTGTCCTAGACAATGACACCGCTCTCGGTGCAAGTTCTATTGAGAAGTCTATGTTCCTTCTCGGAGGTAGATCCGGTACCTCTTCCAGAAACACATATTTGTATTCTCTCAGGATAGGGTGATCGTCAAGGCTTGGTTTGTCATCTTTGATTATTTTCAACACCTGTATTGCATATAGGGTACATCTCGTTTGGAAATACTTTCTCATTTGCAGAGATGATATTTGTCTCACTGAGATAGGTTTTCGGATCCCTTGAAGGGATATCCTCTTCCCTTCCTTACTTACACATTCTAAGGTCTTATGGTAACAATCCAATCTGGCTTTATGGGCAGCTAGCCAATCCATATCAATCAACAGATCATATGATCCTAGGGGTAATATGTTAAGGGTTGCTTGGGTGGGGAATTCACCCAACATTAATTGGCAGGCTGGTATGACTTCTGCTATCCTCCTTTTGGTGCTAGTGGCTAACTATACCAACCATGACTTGGTATGTTTTTGTGGCTGTAGTTTACACTTATCAACAACTTTAGGGGATATATAACTCAAATTTAAACCAGGGGCAATCAAAATAGACACTAGATGGTTGGAAATCATACCTTCTATTTCCACTACTGAAGCTTGGTGGTCGGCTTGGTTATTATACAAGGCTGCATAAATTTGTGGCACACTCCTAGCCACATCATTGACAGTAGTACCTTCTTGGATGTTATAAATCCTCCGACTATTTTGTTGTCGGTGTGGACAGTCTCTTAATAGATGTTCTTCCCCGCAACCCCAACATTTCAAAGGCTCTCTCTTCGGGTTATCAGTCTTAACTGATATGGTTCCAAAAGTTTTATTTCTGCTCAAGGAGGGAAAAATCTACTGGTGCATACTCCGGGCTAGGAAGTTCATTCTTGGGTTCTTCTTATAGTTCTTAAATCCTGGGGATTTAATCCCTTTTTTCTGGAATCTTAAACTATTCTTTTGTTTCCATCCTTCGCGAGGTTCTGCTCAATGCCCAAACTGTTCATGACAGTAGGTTGTCTTTCGAATAGTGCCTTCAAGATTCTTTGGCTCATCAAATTCAATTCTGTTATGATAGTCCTTAGGTAGACCACTGATGAAGCATTGCACCTTTGCCTTTTCCGCCTTGATATAGGATACATACCTCAACAAATCGATCAATTTGTTGACATACTCTTCTATAGTGATTAGACCCAGTTTGAGTTCATAAAACTCTTTAGTCTTTTCGTCGAAATATTTTTTCAACAGATACTTCTTCCGGAAGTATTTCCCAAATCGTTCCCAAGACAGGTCCTCTTCGCAAACCCCTTTCACATTCTTAAGGTCTTCCCACCAAATGGAAGCCTTTTCATTCAAGTTGAAGGTGGCCACTCAGGCCTTCATATTTTCTGAAAATTCATGGACTTTGAAATACTTCTTTAGTCCAAGCAGCCAGGCGTCTGCTTCCTCTCCCTTCTTTATTTCACCATCGAAGAAGGGTGGTTTGGCTTTTCTGAATTCTTCAAAATTTTGACCTTTGGAAGGCTTCTGCTTCTTCTATTTCTTTCGGGAATAGGAACTGGTTCTATTGCTAGAAGAGCCTTTTGAATCGCCAGCTTCCTTCTCAGAGGAATCACTCGGCACTGGTCCTTTACCTCTGGGGTGGACCTTTTTCGAGGTGCTCCTCTCAGTGTGGCCACTGATATGACCATGTTTCTGAGTTTTGGGTTCATGTTGCATTTGTCTTTGTAGATCAGATAAACTCTGTAGTAAAATTGCATTAATTTATGTTTGCTTTTCTTGTTCTTTCATCATCCTTTCATTGTCAGCCTTACAACTTTGTAATTCGACCATGAGGCTCCTCACAGTCTCGGCTAGATCTAGAGGGGTCCCTACTACCCTCCTTTCGTCAGACTCTTCGTCTCTATTGTGGGAGCCTTCTCCCACTTCATGGTGAGTCACCATACTATGCGTTGATAATTTCCCCGTGGTTGATCTTCCGCTTGTGTGCAAAAGGAAAAACACTGGTTGTTAGTCAATATTTATATTTATTTATAACCAGTACATAATTCATATTTTCACATGTACACACACACAATAGGGGTTTTTCATTCTTAACTTTGTCTTTTGATTAAGAAGGTTAAGACAGGGCATTACTCTTTTTAGGAGTGTTCTGAACGAAGCTTCTGAGCAACCCGTTCATGAGCCCAAGTAGACCAAGTGTTGTAACCATGCTCTGATACCAATTTGTCACATACCCACTTAAAGAAAACAAAATTTTTCTTCGAATTCTCGAGGATCAGAATCCCCGAAATACCTACGGGGGTCTTAGCATAGGCTAGTTCCTTCCTTGTCCATATCCATGTGATCGTGGGTCACGACCACAGGCCGAACAAGTATGGCGTTATTTCACTCTTTGCGACTCAGCACTACCAGAGTGTCAAGTCTTTCAACTCTGCAAACCCCGACACAGAAAAACGCCGAACCCCGACAAGGCTAGTTAGTGGCAAGTTTCCCCCTTGGAGTCTTGTCCACATGACCTTGTCCGTGTCTACGCACTTAATCCAACCAATCGCTTATCGAATTTTCATGATTCGGGGAAATGCGATGCATGACCTCCCTTTGACACTTTTCGCTACTCGTAACCTCGCAGGTTGAAGCATCGAGCTCTCGTTCTCTTCTTCTCCAAAATACCGAGACGCGAAAGTCAGCAATGGTTGACTTCCTCTTCGCACTTCTCACAACTCGCAACCTCGCGAGTTGGAGCGTTGAGCCTTCGTGCTCCTATCTCGCGAATCCTCAAGATGCGATAAGTCAACAAAGTGTTGATTCCTTTCCGAGCGACGCATGCCCACCTGTCAATAACGCGGGCCCCACCTGATGGATGTGACATGTGTTCTCACGAGCCTCGGCTCTCGGCACTTCATAACTTCTATGGTCGAAAGTGACCCCTTCCAACCTCTAAAACCCCGAACTCTCGATATACGATATCTCCATGGAGTTCTGATCCAACAGTCCTCCCGTTCCCGGATCCAACGGTTTAGATTTTTCTCCTCGCCACTTCGCACTTCACGACTTCATGAGTTGAAGAACCCAACTCTTGCGCTCTCTTCTTGCGAAACCCCGAGAAGCAATATTTATTTTCCCTCTCACGTTCTCGCTACTCGTGACTTCGCGAGTCAAAGGGTTGAGCTCTCATGCTCTTATCCCGTGAATCACCAAGACATGAGAAGTCAACGGAGCGTTGACTCCCTTCTCCAGGTGACATGTGTCCGCCTGTCAATCATGTAGGCTCCACCTTGAAGTTTTTCTATGTGTTCTCTCATGCCTGGCTCTCGGCACGTCGCTACTCATTAAGTCGAAAGTGACTCCTTTCAACCTCCGAACCCTCGAACGCCCAATAGGTGATGGGGTTCCTGATCCTCTCGTGACTGTGCCGCTTGCGAACTTGAAATGCTTCCCTCTATGACTCCTGATGTTCAAATCCTCGATATGGGTGATCTTGTGACACACGTCTTCTCGCAGACGGATGGCTCAGATTCTTTCGTAATTTCATGATTTCTGATGTCGAGTGCCCTGACTCTCATCCTCCAGACTCCCGAACTTTCGAACGTCGATATCCCGATACAACCCCTTCGGGACTTTCACTCTGTTGCTCTTCGTGTGAGGTTTTAAACCTTCTGCAACTCTCGACAGAGCCAACAGTTGTCGGATATTTAGACCAAGATCTGACGACTCAGACATGTCCCGCACTGAGCACTCTCCTGCTGCTCCCTGGACATGGAAAAACCAACAGTCTAGATACTCCCACAGACCTTGGGGATCTATGGTCCCGATTTCTTCGCTAATCATGAATATGAAGGAAGAAAAAGGGTTAAGGCATTTAACACCCTCCTGTATTCCTCCAATCTAATGGTCGTGAATGACCGTAGTCCTTCTGACAGGATCTCATCCATCGATCGATACTTATCCCTACACTGCTATTTCGGGACTTCAAGAAGATCATTCTTCCTCGTACCGGGTTACTAAGGCTTGCGCTTTCGAATCCTTTTACAGATTCTTGGTGAACTTTCTAAGAAGGGTGCCTCTATAGGGAGATCTATCCAGGGTATTACCTGAGGATGAATAAGGACATGGATTTCCCAAACGCAGACTTGAAGTCTGAATTAGATTGGTATGAATATAAATAGTGATTTATAAAACATAAGACATATGTAGTCTTTCCATTATAAGCATGCAATCACCATTTCTGAATCAAAACTCTACACAGGTAGTCTTATACTCAAACCACTCATAAAATTGCACAGATTGTGAGCATACATGTCAGCATATAAATTTCAAGATGCAAGATGTAAAGCACTTATCGGAGATAACACCATATGTGAATGCAACTGCTGAGAGGGGTGCTTGTTTCCACCCAACCGTAGGCTCAGTGATTCCAATAGGATTTACCACTAGCCACCCCCGAGTTGAGACCATGATGCTACGAGACTGCGTCTCTATTTTCCAGTGACCGAGAACGAGAGTTACTCTCCCCCTTATCTGCTATCACTCACTCTATATTTTCCAGAGTTCTCTTCCTTCCCTCGTGTCTTCCCCCTTCCCGCTTCTCCCTCACGCCTTTTTCCTCTTGCGATGTTATTTGTGGTGCGATTTCCCTCGCACTGGTCAGGCCTGACGGCTCTACGGATGGGTGCTTCACCACCGCCTCCCCATCCCTCATTACTCATGAGGAGCCATTTACCTACCAATCCTGGTGAGTCATTTAATTTGGGGCCAACGAGCCGCTCTTGGTTCTCCATGCCAGTGAATTCCAAATACGGTATTGGTTTTGGTGGAAGTTAACGCCACCTTTCCAGGTGCCTTCCACCACCTTTCTTCATCCATCGTGGTATCTTTTTCAGCATATCCCCTATCAGTAGTCCTGCAATATATATATATATATTCATAATATTATTCACATTCATCGACCTTTTTCACAAGGTCCATTCACATCACACATTCACATTGTTTTTGAGTTTGCCACAGTTCTTGGCCAGTATAGTTATTTTTTACAAACTAGGGGAAACAGGGTGTTACACGTAGCCCAAGATGTGTGAACTCCATTATTAAACTGTGTAATGAGACTTGTTATTTGTTATCTCCATTTCTCTCTATTTTTGCACTCATTATTTACACAAGTTATATATTAGTTAATGAAGATTTGGATAAACAAGCATTTTCACATGTTATTTTACAAACATTCAAGACAATCTTATTTTCCTGAATCTATTTGGATGTTTAGTGTCTACTTAAAAAATAATTGACATATAAGTATTTTCATATAAAAAAGGGTGTCTTAAAACCTTTATATTTTTTATCCTTTTTACCCTTCATCTTGTCATTCCAAGATTTTTGGAAATATAGCCTTCATCTTCTCTACTCATAAAGATTCTTTTATCTCCTTATGGATTCGTCCAAAGTCCTGGGGTTATCAGATTGTATCTTGTCACTATTGAAGGAGGGTAACCCACTCATAAGCCTTTGGATTTTGACTTTCTCATATTTTATGAAGTCAACATATTTCAACAACTCAAAGAACCTATTCTCATATTCATCAATTTTAATGGTTCCCATCTTGAGTTCATAGAACTCTTTCATATTCCTTTCATAGTAATGATCAAAAAAATATTTCTTGTGGAAATATCCTTTGAACTTCCTCCATGAGATCTTCTTCGCATCAAGGTGTTTGGCTTGCTTAAGTTGATCCCACCACATGGTTACCTTTCCTTTCAAGTGGTAGGTTGAAATTATACATTCTATCCTTGAGGTGTAATTGGGTATCTGGAAATATTTCTTCATCTCCAACATTCATGCCTCAACCTCTTCTCCATTCGTATGCTCACTATTGAAAATTGGTGGCTTGATTTTCCTGAGTTCAACTTGAAAGATGTTTGCCTCGAGAATTCTTCTTAGGAGACACACTTGGGCTTCTCCCTAGCCTTAAACTTTCACAATTTATTTTAGTGGATTTCCTTGGATAATGATGGTTCTTTCTCATGCTTCATTTCTATATATCATTCCCATGGTCATCCTTTCTACTTTGGGATATGGAGGTTGTCACTTGTCTAGCACTAGTTTCTTTCTTGGTGCCAAAGTCTTTGTTAACTTTCCCATGAAAAATATTTAGAATTTGTAGTATCTCTTCCTGAGATTTCATTATACTTTCATTATCTACCCTACAACTCTTCACTTCTCTATGCAGGCTTCTCATAATTACAGGCTCATGCCTACCTCTTCTTCCATTACACCCTGTCTCAAAATTTCCCATGCTGACATGCAGATATCTAACCTTCTCCTCATGGATTTAAGATTCATTTTCATGTTCCATTACTCCAGTCCTTGTATAAGAACCAAATTTGTTTTCATGTACCTCTAATTCTTCAAGAAATGTGTATGTAATAATTATTGTTAGCACATGCAAACTATTAAACATTCCATTAATTAGAATACAAGTTATTCTTCATCACAATTTATGAAGAACATAATGAAATAAGTCAAAAAATGATTCCTTAGAACATTCCTCTCTTGAAAAAATCTCCAACGGCTATAATCATGCCTCATTTTGAGTTCTAAGAGAAAATTTACAACATTCACAAGCTGCAATTTCCACTCAGTTCTCTGTTTTTACTATTGCAAAAATTAATTTCTTAATTTCTGAAAAAATTTAGTGCCCAATTCAAAATTCCCGATGGATATATTTATTCTCATCCTTAATACATTTCTAGTAACTATTCATTTTCCCAAATCCAAGATCTGAGCTAAAAGTTACATTTTGAGGAAGTTTAGATTGTTTTCCCATTTTATCCTTGTATGCTACATGTGTATTCCTTCTCTTCCTACACATTCTTACATACTCAGATTCGAAATATGGCTCCATGGATGCCTTCTATGGTTCATAATATTTCCATAGACTACTCATATTCCCCAAATGGACTTCTGAGCAAGGATTTGTTCCCTCTCGAAGTAAACTACTTCCAAAATTATACCCTTAATTGTTCTGGTTGTAACTTTCTCATACGAAATCTATTTTGTGTCCATAATATCTCATTGGAAAGATCTCTCATATTTGTTTTATTTAACATGCAAAAGATTTATGTGGTGTCTTTGTAACTTACAATTTTGAAAATTTGAACTACTAAAAAACATTGTTTAGGGCCTCAAAATTCCCTTACAAGTTGAAGAGATTCAAAAACTAAAATTTCATAATAAAAATTGATTATTTTAATTTTATAATAGTCTTTTAATCCACATCGTTGATATCAAAATTAGGAGAAATTTGAACCATTGATCCACTGAACCTTCTCCAAGCCCATGGATGAATCTCCATCATTGATCGCCAACCCGAAGAAACATGTAACATTGATTGGAACTCTATCGACGATAAACAATAAGTGATTTCTCTTGGAAATCCAAGACTTGTTCACATATTTTTTCGAGCCTTGATCATTGGCCATTGGTCATTGGCCATTTCTCATAGTTATAGGCTCATGCCTACCTTTTCTTCCATTAGACTCTATCTTAGCATTTCCCATGTTGACATGCAGATCTATGATATTCTCTTCATGGACATAAGATCCCTAGTCATCTTCCATAACTCCATTCCTCATATAAGAACCAAATTTATTTTCATGTAACTCTAATTCTGCAAGAAATGTGCATGTAATAATTATTGTTATCACATGCAAACTATTAGACATTTCATTAATTAGAATACAGGTTATTCTTCATCACAATTTAAGAAGAACATAATGCACTAAGTCAAAATATGATTCCTTAGAAACATTCCTCCCTGAAAAAAAATTCCAACGGTTATACTCATGCCACATTTTGAGTTATGAGTGAACAAGTACAACATTCACAAGCTATAATTTCCACACATTGATTTACTTTTACTACTGCAAAAATTACTTTATTAGTTTCTGAAAATTTAGTTCCCAATTCAAAATTCTCGATGGATATATGTCTTATCCTCCTTAATAAATTTACACTGACTATTTTTTTTCCCAAATACAAGCTCTAAGCTAAAAGTTACAGTCTGAGAAAGTTTAGATTGTTTTCCCATTTTATCCTTGTATGGGACATGTGTATTCCTACTCTTCCTACACATTTTTACATACTCAGATTCCAAATATGGGTCCATGGTTGTCTTCTGTGGTTCATAATATTTCCATAGACTGCTCATGTGATCCAAACGGACTGCTGAGAAAGGTGGTGTTCCCTCTGGAAGTAAATTGGTGCCAAAATTATACCCTTAACTGTTCCAGTTGTAACATTCTCATACGACCTTTGTTTTGTGTCCATAATGGCTCATTGGAAAGCTCTCTTTGATTTCTTTTATTTAATATGTAAAAGATTTATGTGGTTCCTTTTTCACTTACAATTTTGAAAATTTGAACTCCTAAAAAACATTGTTTATGGCCTCAAAATTCCCTTGCAAGTTGAGCAGCTTCGAAAAATGAAATTTCATAGTAAAAATTGACTATTTTAATGTTACAATAGGATTTTAATCCACACCATTTATATTAAAATTGGGTTAAATTTGGATCATTGATCCATTAAACCTTCCCCAATCCCACAGATGAATCTCCATCGTTGATCGCCAACCCGAAGCAATCTGGAACATTGATCAGAACTCTATCGGTGATCAACAATAAGCGATTTCTCTTGGAAATCCAAGACTTGTTCACATATTTTTCCAAGCCTTGATCATCGGCCATTGGGAATTTCTCTTGGAACCAAATTTTTCCCACAAATTTTTTCAAACCCCGATCATTGATGATTGACCATCGAAAAATTTCCTTAGCAACCAACTTGTCTACAATTTTGTCAAACACTGATCATCGATGATCGACCATCGACCATCTCTTGGCTAACATGGAAATATGGCTAACATGGAATGACATGTATATGCTCATGTGGAATGACACATGGACACTAAAATGGAAACTTGGTTGACCTGGCATGACACATAGACGGTGATGTGTCATGACACATGGATGTTTACATGGGATGGCACGTAAACATCATCTTTTCTTCATCGACTATCAAAAACTTATATTTGATGAGTTGAAAACCTCTCTAATTTTTTCGACCCCTAAACATATGATCTAGGTGGATATCAGTGTCCACCCACCTATTCCACTGGTTCGAAAAATAGTTTTCCACCTTGGCATTTTTTCGAAAGTTTTTCGGGTTTTGAAGTTCCTAGGTCGTTTTGGGTATTTGGGGCACATTTGAATGCGAAAGGAGTTGGCCTGTGCCAGTGGAAATTTTTTCTTCTCAGTTATAAATTTTCAATGGGCTATCGTGCGCCTAAAACAAAGATCATATGGAAAAGTTACGATCCTGGGAAGTTGGTGTACTAACTTACCCAAACGGGGCCCACATGACTTTTGCACTTCATCTCCTAGGGTAAGGTTTTTGGATGTCTAGGGATTTTGACATTCCTGTTTATTGTAAAAAGGCCTTCAGATCCTCATGGTAATCATCTTCTTGTGAATGAGCACAACCGTCACATCCCTTCTCAGAGATAAGCCACAACCATTCCAACAATCTTGTTTTATGCTACATTTTATAGTTTCAGCTTATTTCCTTATTGAATAGAAAACCAATTTTATTGTATCTCTGTTATTCTATGTTAATCATCTTTTAATAATTTGTATTCATTTCATTTTGTCCATAAAATTCAGATCATTGGTATCTGAGCGGTATGCTCCTTGTCGTCTTAATGTATGTCCCCAACGAGGTCAAGGTACAAATAATTGGGTCTCGAGCTTGTTTCTCTTGAGGAAACAATATCTCGCACGCCCAAGCGACCTCTCATGGCAGGAGAAAATAAATATGATGGGACAGAAGATCCTTACAAAATGTTTATTGAGGAATCCCTCATGCAATAGAGGAATGAGATGATGGATAGTTTCACACAAATCCTTCAGCGGCTACCAAAAGGTGACGCATCTTCCTCGAGCAGAGGCACCACTCCCTTCAAGGTACAAAATAGCTTCGATATTCCTATATTTGAAGGTAATATAAACGAAGATGTTGTAGAAAAGTGGTTGAATCTACTAGAAGGGTATTTTTTTGTCCATAACTTTTAGAATAGAGAAAATATTACTTTTTCACTTCTCAAAGTCGTTCCCCATGTCAAATATTGATGGGAAACTTTCTATGAGCAAAAGGAAACAAAGGAAGCCTCATTATTTATAGTCGTGACCACCTAGGAATCCTTCAGGGATACTATTAAAGAACAATACTACCCTATCGGAAGTTATGATGACTTGTATACCAAATGGACCACACTGCGACAAGAAAGAGACCAAGCAGTACCAGGGTTCAAAAATATCTTCCATACTTTGCACACCAAGTTGGGTATCAAATATTTGGAGTGACATCTGGTGCTCAAGTATCACGATGCTCTACGTAGATACATCCAGACAGAAATGAAATTTCTATACATCGCTTCCTTGGGCGTGACCTACCAATATGTTGTCAACATCAAGCAGAATATCAAACAAAATACATGGAAATTTGGGCCTAGGAACCCCTCACAACAAAATCCAAGAAAGGGCAGCCCCAACCCATAGAAAAAAGGACAAAGAAAAAATGGAAAATATCAGGACAACCAGTCCAATCCTCAATCAAGGAAGGACACCGAAAAGACAAAGAAAGATATAGGGAAGTGGTGTGACTTCCATAAGAGCCCTTGGAATAACACTGTTGACTACTGCTCAAAGTAGTCACTGGTGGCTGGAGTGAAATACTCTGAATCAGATGTAGGTTATGACTCTGAGTCATATCTAGAAAGGGGAAGATGGATCATTGTCATGGAACCTAGTGCCACCATTACTACCACCAAGATCCAACATGGTGAACTAGACGAGAAAAAATAAGGAGAGAGCCTCTTACATTCACAGATGTGGGTAAAAGGCACCCCATTGCCCTTCATCATTGATAGTGGTATCCAAAAGAACCTCATCTCAAAAGATTTCATCAAGTGGCTGGCCCTGCCAGTAACACTGTTGCCACAACCCTACACCATTGGATGGCTCTGCCAAGGAAGCGATCTCCATGTCAGCCAATAATGTCGACTATCGTACGACATCAAGCCCTTTAAAGATGAGGTATTGTGTGATGTTTCTCCTCTCAAAGTTTGTAATTTTATTTTGGTCCAACCTTATTTATGGAAACTTCATGTTTTTATATGATTTTAGGCCTAGTAGTGTTATTATTACTTTGAATGGGAAATTTTATAGGATACTCGAGGTAGTCCCTCCTAGTTCTATTTCCTTGATATTTTCCAAGCAATGCAGGAAGGTCATCTCTCAATACAGGAAATTTTTCTTCTTCATGATTCACTCTCAGAGTGAGAAAACAATCGCAGCCAAATCTAGGGCCTCCACGCTCGATCTCTCCACACAATAGAATAAAGTGGATAAGTTCATGGAAGAATACTCAGATATCTTCTCCTCTCTTATCGGGGTATCTCTGCACTATCAGGTCAATCATGCCATCGATCTGACTCCAGGCACACCTCTACCCAATGGGTCAATCTATCTCCACTCTTTGTTAGAAAACAAGGAGATCAAGAGGTATATCCAAGAACTAATCCAAAAGGGTCACATCCATCCCATCTCATCGCCTTGTGGGAGCCAAATCATGCTGGTGCAAAAGAAAGATGGGACCTTGTGACTCCCCATTGATTATCGAGCCCTGAATAAAATCATAGTCCAAAATCGGTACTCGATTCCCTAAATCAACGACCTCCTTGATCAGCTCATGGGGGATAAATACTTCAGTAATATTTATTTGAAGTATGGCTACCACCAGGTCCCAATAGAATAGATAGATGTATGGAAGACTACCTTCAAGTCAAAATAAGGTCTTTTTGAATGGTTGGTTATGCCCTTTGGTTTGATAAATGCTCCAGCAAATTTTATGAGGATGATGAAAGATATCCTACGAACTTTCACCAATACTTTTGTATTGGTGTATCTGGATGACATCCTCATCTACAACAAGACTTGGGTGGAACAATTGCAGCATATTCAACAAGTTTTGCACACCCTTTGACAACACAAACTATATACAAACTTGGAAAAATGTTCCTTCGGCATGGACAGGGTCCATTACATAGGATACATCATTCATTAGCATGGTATGCATGTGGATCCATCCAATATCCATGTCATCCATGACTGGCCAAACCCAACCACACTTGCTGAACTTCAGAGCTTCTTGGGCCTCGCTAATTTCTATCACAGGTTCATGTTAGTATTCTCTCATATCACATGGTCCCTCAGCCAAGTAAATAGGGGTGGTGGTAAGGAAAAATTTGTGTGGGGATTGTCCCAACAAAAATCCTTCGATGACTTGAAGAAGTATTTGTCTCAACCCAAGTACTTTCATTATCAAACCTGCAACATCCCTTTGAGATCAAGACAAATGCTTCAGACTATGTTGTGGGCATCATTCTCATTCAACGCAGCCACCCCCGTGGAATATCATAATGAGACACTATCATATGTTGTTCATAAGTACCCTACTTACAGAAAATAAATGTACTCCATTATGAAATCATGCTGCCACTAGAGACATTACATTATTGGTAAGGAGACAGTCATCCACATTGATCACAAGCCACTAGAGTTCATGCAGACCCAAGGAAAACTACAGAATGACCGCCATCAGAAGTGGTCAACATACTTAGAGCAGTTCCACCTCAACATCAAGTATAAATCATAAAGTACAGACCAAGTTGTTGATTTCCTCATCCGACCTCCAATCATGACACTCACCACGGTGCTAGACTCTTACAGCCACGAGACCTCCATATTGCCCCACCTCTATGAGACAGACCCTGAATTCTCCACCACCTACCAAATGTTGGGTGCCAACTCAGTGGTCGCTAATTTCCATCTTCAAGACGGGCTATTGTGTTGTCTGGTCCATCTCTGCGTTCCATCAAATGAGCGTGTGAAGCTGATTTGGGAAGCTCACTACAGTCAGGTGGCATGAAACTTTGGCATCGAAAAGACAGTGGTAGTGATACAGAAACATTTCTACTGGCCGAAACTTCGACAGGATGTGGGAAAGTATATCAGATCCTACACCGCCTGCACTATTTCCAAACTGAACACTAAGAAACATGGCCTATACACAACTCTTCCTACTCCTAACAGGTCGTGGAAATCCATCTCAATGGACTACATGTTAGGCCTCTCATCCACCAAGAGGGGAAATGACTGTGTTTTTGTGGTTGTTGATTGCTTTTCCAGGATGGCGATTTTGGTTGCCTACAAGAAGAAAATCACAAAAAAAGCCATTAACAAGCTCTTCTTTGAATGAGTATGGGTATATTTTTGGATCCCACAAACCATTATCTTGGACCATGATAGTCAGTTTCTCAACACATTTTGTTCGAGCCTCTAGTCACTGATAGATACCAAGCTCACCAAATACACTTCCTTCCATCCCCAGACAAATCGCCAAACTAAGGTCGTTAATTGGATGGTCATACCACTAGCAAATTTGGGTCATTTTCCGACAGTTATTTCGACTCTCTTGCAACGTTATGTCATTGATATTAAGACGAATATAAGGTCTTCCAAACGTCGCTTCACGTGACATGGCATGTGCGGCAAACCTGACACAACATTGCAAGAAAGACGACACTAGGGACATCATCGAAAGAGATACAAAGGAGGAAAATCATCGCACATGAGACAATGTTAGAGAGACCGCTACAAGAGAGACAATATAGGGAGATTGTCGCACGTCCGACAATATAGGCAGATTGTCACAAGATCGACAATCCAAAGAAATTTGTGACGAATTAGTTATAGAAGTGATCATCGCAAGAGCGACAAGTACAAGGCATTTTGTGACGATATTGCTATACAATTTTTTGTGATTTGTATAGCAATTTCTTTGTAACAATTCTAAAAGTCGTCGCTCTTGTGACAACATATATTTATTTTTAAAAAAAATGATTTTTGAGCAGGATGACCATACAGATCCCTGTCTAGTTGTTCATCCTTCATAATGCTAGGAAGCGTTGGTATATTCGGTCGATCTCTAAGTGGATCTACCTATAGATGTTGTAGTGACTAGGAAGAGGATAGCTTGGCTTTGAGACACTTTTTAGGATGTAGAGAGGCATGCAACTCTCAATGATACTTTGAGGGAGATAAAATGACCTCAAAATTTCTCAAGTTACATAGAGTCATAATTATGAGGAGGAGTAGGTGGTTCCACCAGTGGTGAGGCAGATGGCCCCACCAAGTAACATCTCATAAGGAGCCAAATTTTAGAGGGATTCAGGTGTCAGGATCTAGTACGAAGGAGCAGCCTCCCAGAATAGCTCATATGATATCAGACTTCAGAGGAGGTTATCATATGTAGAGGTAGAAGATGGCTCTAGATATTGTATAGACTCAGAGGGAGCCAAGTTTTATAGGATTCATGCAGAATGAGAGTGAGCCTAATATCAAAGAGAGTTATTTGGCTCATAGGGAAAGTCGATAATTCATATGGAGTTCCCCCTCAGGTTCAGGTGGGATAAAGACACCTTCTAGGACTGACAGATATATATCCTAGACCTCTTCATGAAGATATCCTATTCATCCTTTTGACACGACTCTCAAAGGGTATTTTGGCCAAAGAGGAAAGTATGCACAAATATCCATGAGTTACATTGTAACCAAAGATTCTCAAAAAGAGAATTGAGTAACCATTGAAATTGGTTTTTCCCATTTGGGTTGTTTCTAGAGTAAACATTATGTCATTGTGTGACAATTCATTTATTTTAAATTAATGGAATATAAGTTGGATTGGAGTTTAATTAAAATAACAACCAGTGTCCTATACAAAAGTTACTAAAGATGAGATAGTAACATGTTATGTCTCATATGCAATATGTAGAAATGATGGAGGAACTAGTGAGAGAAATGGATCCACTTGCTAAGATTCCTTTGGAATATTAGTAGTATGTGGTTTTAGTGTGGGATGCAGAAGAAAACAATGTTACCCTTGTGGATCCCTTTGTAATATTATTAGATGTTCCCTTTGTCATATTAGTAGTATGTGGTTTGAGAAAATTTGGTGGTAGTGAGAAATCTTGAGTAGAATCAAGCTTACCTTGATTGTTATGTGGGACTTCATATTTCAAAGTGAAATTTTGGGAGCTGAAGATTGGCATTGTTTCCATGGAAAAATTTTGATTCCCTGGATTCAATAGATCTGGTATAGCATGGTGTTGGGAAGTCGTATTTCTTTGAATAATTAGTTTCCAGTTTCTTGTATTGAGGGTGAGAGAAAGAAATGGTATGCAAGTCATTTCAAGGTCTCACATGGAAACTCCAATTATGGAGCACATCCCTTTGATTGTATGGATACATTTTCTCTAGTCCAGGAGGATCAAGATCTTGACTACTATAGTTTTGTGCAACACAAAAGAGATATTGATGGGGGTGGTGAGCATAATCTTTAAGGATTGGAATAATAGAATTGGATAGAACCCTAAGAACGAGAGTCTTTTTCAAATAATTGTCAATGGACAGTTATATGAGGATCCTCTATATGACATTTACTACCATGATTATGAAGAAAAACATCATAATTTGATATTTTTCTTGGAGATGAATTTTAACATTGTGTTATGGGTATGGGAGGTCATCCTAAACACATCTAATGCATATCATGGGGCTTCATAAACCATAATAATTGTTGTGATAGTGGGTTCCTTTCCTAATATTTCCATTGAAGGTTTAGGTACAAGTTTTGCACTATATTCATGGTGGTTTTTGTTGCTACTCGGTTCTCCTCTTTTTGTATGGAAATGCCTAGAATTTCCAAGTGGATCCATGGAGTTAGTTGGAGAAGATGATGACATCTCATTCTCTCTTTTATTATCCACAAAAGTTGCATTATTTTCTCACTTATTGTAGCTTAGGTGACATGCTATCACAACTCTCTCATTGCAGTTTATTTTTTTTACCTCACCAATGGTGTTGGGTTCCCTTTATCTTGGTATTGGTTCATCGGCCTAAGGTGTTGGCTCAAAGAATTTACATTAAGCTCTAAGCATGATACTAGGGGTTTAGTTCACTTCTTGTGATCACCTAGTCCATGCCTAAAAAATCTTGCAGCATCTCACGAAACTAAAAAATGTTGCTCCATTAGGTTTTTATGCCATGAGGAGGAATTGGCCAAGAGTCCCTGAAATGGTTTGTTATGTGACTTGCAATTGGGCATAAAATGAAAACCGAGACTCATATTGAGGAACCGTCGACTTCGATGGATTACTAGGATAGGATTTTAGCTAGAGAACCCCTCACTCCTGGTTCCAACCCCTTGGAAGTTTTATTTTTCATCCATTTCGATAACTAGTGCTTTTCTCAGTAACAAGTAATGCAACATTTGGATTTAGGGGTCCAATTTATGAAACCATGCCTCAGGAGTGAATGGAAAATGTGGTCATCTATTCCATGCCTAAAAAATCATTCAACATCTCATGGAACTCAAAAATTCTACTAAGTTAGGTTTTTATGCCATGAGGAGGAATTGGCCAAGAGTCCCCGAAATGGTTTGGGATGCGACTTGCAACTGGGCATATAGAAAATATCGAGACTCAAATTAAGGAACCATTGACTCTGATGGATTACTGGGATAGGATTTCATCTAGATCACCCCTCACTCCCATGTGCCATGCCTCAGAATTTGCAATACTCAATGGTTTCAAGAACTAGTTGTTGTGCCTCTTCCGCCACCTTAGTGAGAAAAATAGAGGTGCTTGAAAGCTCAGTTGGGTCTGCTGAGTAGGACAGCTGCAAGGAAAATAGTTAGGGAAAGAAAATAAAAACTACAATTAAGAATTAAACTAGGAAATGCAATAAAAACTAAATTCATGAGCATAGGGACATAGAAACAAAAAGAACCATAAGACCCATGTCACCAATGTTGAGGCTGATCTATTAGTGAAA
>SNQJ01S0014095.1:4272-18076 GCA_010110895.2 Picea sitchensis
TATGTGAATCATAAGAATGTCATAGATGAAGTTGTCAAAAGAAACCAGTTCATTACAACTCTCAGAGATCGCGCACTAAGTTGGTACATGAAACTTGTCCAAGGACTTGCACAACCTAAGCCATTGAATCAAATCAAGAACGTGCCGATTGCAGAATTCAAGAAACCTATTTCAGAATCACAATGTATGACAGAGCTGAAAGAGATCAAGCAGAAGGTAGTTGAATTTATTTGGGAGTTCAATCAGAGATTCAATACCTTAACATGCCGATTGACTTTTTAGATCCCATACGAACAAAACAAGGAATGGTTCATTTCTTCCCTTCTACCACACATCAGAGTTCCCCTAATGCAATCAAATATTTCTTCATAGGATGAGGTGTTGGAGATCACCATGAATCTAGAATCATCCCCTATGGGAGAATCTAGCTCAGGTATGAGCCAGATCTTGAGTCAGCTAACTAGTTTGTCTCTGCAGGTCGAAGATATGAAGAAAGATAAGGGAAAAGATAAAAGAGAAGATATATGGTGTGTCATATGCATATTGGAAGGCCATGACAAGGAAAAATGTTCTCTATTCAATTAATACCTAGCTCTGGATCTCCAATCCCCTTGAAGCAAGTCACCTTACCCTGGTGCGAGGTATGCAGGAATAGACATCGTACTGGTGAGTGCTACTACATCAAAAAGTATGTTCAAACACCTACAAATTTTTATTGTACATTCTGTAAGTCTGTAGGACATGATGATAGGGATTTTAGGGCTTATTATCTCATGCATGAAAGGTCAGGAGACATATATAATATTCAAGGCGAAGTACAACAAGAAGGAAACACTACGCAGTACAACTCTCATGGGAGAGGAAACTTCAATCCTCGCGGTGGATTCAGAGGAAGAGGAAGAGTAGGAGGAATGGTTCGAGGCTGAGGATAGATCATCTGGTATAAATGCACACAACCAAGACATCTTGCGAGGGATTTCCAGAACCCTTGTACCACTTGCAACTACTGTAGCTTGTTTGACCATGTTATAGAAGATTGTCCTGTGCTACTAGCCAATCTTCAAGAAAGACGAGGACCTCAGTAGAACCCCCAAGTGCAATTGATATATGATGAACCTCATGAAGAATACCCTAGATTCATTGTTATAACAAGAGGAGGCACTGTTACAGGAGATGACATAATAACCCAAGGGAATATTACAGAAGAATCAGGGATCAGGAAAGCTATAGAGAATAATCAAATGTTTGATGCAAAGAAAGAAATACAAATGTTTGAGGAAGCCAGAAAATAATTTAGAGGAAACCAAGGCTCTGCATCAAATAAAAGACCATAAGTGAGAGAATATGGAATGCCTCTGCCATTTGATCAGTCTGCTTCGCCAAAAGAAGGAAAAGAGGTAAGCAAGCTCATGGAATTTTTACACACTTGTATTAAGTTGATTCAGGATGAAAACACTGTACAAGAGCTACAGAATCTAATCAGACAATAGGAGCTAGGAACGATAGACCCCTTGCTGAATAGGGTAGTACACCAAATTGATAATAAGAGAAGGAAAAATAAGGAATTACATTTGAATGCTTAAATACAAGAGTATGAGATAGACTATGTAGTCCTCGACTTAGGGTCGGAGGTCAATGTCATGATGAAGAAAACCCTACTACTGATGGGAAAACTGAAGTTGATCTATTCCCTTATCAGGCTTAGGATGGCTAACCAACAAGCTGTTAGCCCATTTGGATGATTGTAGCATGTCCCCGTGGACATTGATGGAGTGGGAACATTTGCAGATTTTGAGGTAATTGAGATTGTTGATGACAACTGTCCTTACCCCGTGCTGTTAGGAATTGATTGGGCTTTCAATAATTCCACTCTAGTTGATTTAAAGAAGAGACACATGAATTTTGAAAGAGATGGCCTTAGAATCATTGCACCTTTAGATCCAGATGAAGGTCAGCGACACACAAAACCTATCAAAGAAGAAGACCATGCATATGCACTAGAAAATATATGTAAGCTAACAACTAGACAACATGATTACATTAATCCCATAGCCGATGGGAATCTAAGTTGGTGAAGTGACAACGCATGCTCATCAGATTCAGAAGAAGCATTGGAGAACTGGAAGAACTAGATGTATGAAGTATCTACAAGGATATGTGCTATATTAACCAGAGAAGTTCACTAGATTGGCACAACAGTAAGTAACTTACCCACAGTTGATGGTCTGAATCCATTAGAAGCCTTCCTATCGGAATTTGAATCAAGTGTACCAACACAACATAGGTTGTTGGCAATGGATGAGGCCTTGAAAGCCACACCAACAAGATGGTGGGGGACACACAAAAGTAATATTTCATATTGGGTACAATGTCGTACTCTGATGAAAGATTGATTCTCAGCACAAGAATAAGGTTGAGAAGTTCGCTACATAGGTCAAAGCTTCCCAAAGGACCATGTGCAAATCTGTGAGGAAGCCTGGAAAAACATTCCTCAAGAAAAATGGGTGCACAAATTCATTAACACACTGGACATGACACCTGTCAACTGGTACCTCCAAGCATAACTGCGCCTCATCACCACGTATTGGGAATGAATGAATCAGAAATTTGTAACTACCTTCTTATTTGAAAGTCAATATCCTTCAGTAGATCAAGCACTGCAGGTTGTGAGACAGAAAGTATTTGAGGAGGTATCTAGCCATCCCTTAGAATAGGAAGAGGATGAATGGACTACGCCTCTCCAAAAACTGCAAGGCTGTTACAACATCAATACCGATGAAGACGATGATCCGAGGAAGGTGAACATCATAGAAACAGAAGGCCAGAGAGATATGGAAGGACCATGGGTTGAGATACCATTCATTGGACAACCGACCAATATCAAGAAAGTCAATATTGGAACAAAGTAGACACCAAAGTTTGCAAACATTGTAGATTATTGGGATGTTTCTACCATTGATAAAATTGCAGAGTTATTGCATGAATATCAGGACTTGTTTCCAACCAAGTTCACTGATATGAATGGAATTAAAGGGCCTGTGGGAGAGATGAGGATCCCTTTGAAGCTAGATGCTAGACTAGTCAAACATAGACCTTATAGACTAAACCCTAAATATAAGGAGAAAGTGAAGATTGAGCTTGACAAAATGATGGAAGTAGGAATTATAGAACCTGTCGAAGAGTCTGAGTGGATAAACCCTATGGTGGTGCAAGACAAGAAAATATGAGAAATAAGAATATGTGTAGATCTCAGGAAGCTGAATGATGATTTTTTGCATGACCCCTTCCCTACACCATTCACTGACAAAGTGTTAGATAATGTGGGAGGCTAGGAAGTATATTCTTTTACAGATGGATTTTCATGATACCATCAGATCCAGATTACCAAGGAAGACCGCCATAAGACCACATATGCAATAGAATGGGGATCCTACCAATATTCAGTGATGTCATTCAGATTGAAGAATTCCCCAACCATCCTTTCCAGGGTGGTGTTCGAAGCATTCAAGGAATTTCTGCATAAATTTTTAGAAGCATACTTTGATGATTGGACTGTTTTTATCTTATTGAAAAACCATATTGAATGTCTAAGGCTAATGTTGGAGAAATGTAGGCAATGTCAAATTGATTTAAACCTGAAGAAATGTATTTTATTTTCACCATTTGGAGTTCTGTTAGGTCATATTGTATGTAATCAAGGATTGTTGGTAGATTCATCCAAAATTGCCATTATAGTTGATCTACCCCCTCCTACGTCAGTCAAAAAGCTGCACACTGCCTTGGGACAGACATGCTACTACAGAAATTTCATTAAGGGCTATGCTCAGATTTTAACGCCCATGGAGAAGCTGTTGAAGAAGGATTGTTAGTTTAGTTGGACAGAAGAATGCCAACAGAGCTTCGACATACTAAAACAAAAAATGGTTACTGCGCACATTCTGGTTTTCCTAGATTGGACCAAGGAGTTTCATGTGCATGTCGATGCATCATCCATTGCATTGGGAGCTTTGCTAGAACAACTAGGAACATGAGACATTGACCAACCATTAGCCTTTTCTAGCAGAAATCTATCTACAACTGAGATTAATTATACCATTACTGAAAGAGAGGGATTAGCCATGGTGTATGCACTACAAAAATTTCACCACTATTTGTTGGGAGGACACTTTAAAATGTTTACCGATCACTCCGTGCTGAAGTACCTAGTCAAAAAGACAGTGTTGGGGGGGAGAATATGCAGATGGCCTCTATTGTTTCAAGAATATGATTTTGAGATCATAGTAAAACCAGGGAGAATAAACAAGGGTTCTGACCACTTATCAAGGTTGGAACATGGAGAAGAGCCAACTAGTTTGGAGGATACACTACCAGATTCACAAATACTGACCATTAGAATGATCGATTACCACTTCACAGAGATAGTCCAGTTCCTATCAACAGGAATGGCACCCAGTGAGTATACAATTCCTGAGAAGAAACAACTAGTGGTGCGCGCTGCAAATTTCTCACTTATAGCTGTACATCTATACAATATGGGACCAGATGAGATGTTGTGAAGATGTGTTATGAAGGAAGAATGACTGTTGATCCTCACAGAATATCATGAAGGCATCGCAAGAGGACATTATGCAGGGAAAGCAACCACGGAGAAGGTTCTTAGAGCTTGCCTTTGGTGGCCTACCTTACACAGAGATGCTAAAGACTATTCTAGAGCCTGCGATGTATGCCAAAGAGTTGGGAAACCATCCAGAAGAGACAAAATTCCATTAGCACCACAACTGACCCTACAAGCATTCGAAAAATGGGCCATTGAATTCGTTGGACCTATAAATCCACCAGGAAAGTGTACATGAGAAAGGTACATAATTACAACAACAAAATACTTGACTAGATGGGCCGAAGCAAGAGCATTCAAGGACTGTAGTGAAACTACAACTGCATGCTTCATATTTGATGACATCATAATCAGGTTTCGATGCCCAAAGATCCTTATGAGTGATCAAGGAACACATTTCATCAATAAGACAGTTGAAGCCTTGACTTAAGAATTTATAGTCCACCATCAGAAGAGCACACCATACCATCCACATGAAAATGGGATAGTTGAAGCATTCAACAAGATCTTGGAAACAACACTAACCAATATTTTCTGTGTGAACAGAGATGATTGGGATTCAAGAGTACGAGCAGTGTTATGGGCCTATAGAACGACTTGCAAGAATCTAATAATGCAGACCCATTTCAAGTTGGTATATGTTCTTGAAGATGTTGTTCCAATGGAATATCTGGTACCAAGCTTGAGAATTTATGCCTTTACAGATATGGATGACCCTAGCACTGTTCAAGAGAGACTTTCACAGTTGGTTGAATTGGAAGAAGATGAATTCATTGCAGGATTCCATCAGCAGGTTCAAAAGGAAAGAGAGAAAGCCTATCATGATAGGTGCATCAAGAAGAAGGCATTCTGATAAGGTGATCTAGTACTAGTATATGACATCATGTTCATAAAACATCCTGGGAAGTTAAGAACACATTGGATAGGGCCATACGAGATCGCTTATGTTACAGAGGGAGGAGCTACGCAATTGAAGACTCTGAATGAAGAATGGAAGGAAGGATTAGTGAATGGGAGCCGACTGAAGTTGTACTATGACAACCAGTTGCCTCGCATCTGTTAGTGAAAGCATGAAGAAAAGGGTCTAGGTACCAGGTGCAGTTGAAAATGGGTACCAGACACAGAAAAGATAGTTTGCACAAGGGATGGAGAGGAGACAAAGAGAAGAATGCAGAGGCTACATTGCACAGCCTCGAGTCAAAGTAAAATAGAAAGAACAGATCTAAAGTGCCTCGGGATGAGTCACAAGTGAGTGTTGGGGGCCTGTTGGCCCTTGGTTATGGAAGTATGCGAATATCAAGGAAGAAAAGGGAGAATGTGAACTACACGGAAGACACAATGACTGTTATTGGGTCGAAGTGAACAAAAGTGCATAAAATATGGTGCAAAGCCCGAGAAAGAAATATGTTGGAAGAGGAGATCGAGGATGACAAATAAGAAAGGAAGAAGGATTGTGGACAAATCAACAAGCGAAAAAAGCTACCGTTAGATGCTTTGGAGCACCGCGCAAGAAGAAAGAAAAGACAGGCTGGCAAAGCCCTGCAAATATGGATCAAGTTGACCTAGGGTTTTAGACACCTAGGGTTTTGGTATCTAGGGTTTTGAACACCTAGATTTCGGCCTAAGGCTGTCAGTGAGCTATTGTAATGTATAAATAAAGGTCTAAAGGACCTGGGTTGCATTGGCAAATTGGGTGGGTATGATATTGCTATTGATCTAGTTGTATTTTTGATGTGAGTGAGTATTGTATTGAGAGAGGGAAGTGTTGAGAGTGAGAGCCTTTTGGTATTGTAAGATCTCCAACTGGGTGCGAAGATCAACCCTGCAGCTGGGTGTGTAGGGAGGGAAGAGAAAGAGAGGATAAGAAAGAAGATCTGCTAGCTAAGAGCACAGACAAGAACTGTATGCTTTACCTCAATATATTATAGCACAGTTCTGTGGACGTATCCCTAGAGAGAGGGTGAACCACATATATTTTGTGTTGTGTGTGATTGGTATTTTGTATATGTCATTGATATACTATGCTTGCAGTACTGTTTTAGATCTGATAAGTAGATGTGCATAATAGATCTACATTGATAAGTAATATATGAATGTTGTGTTGTTCTTGTGTTAGATCCACTTGATATTCCCTTTGGTTGTAGACATCTCAATCCTGCAACCCCCTCATAACTGCTTCAGGTGAGACTACATCTTCTTCGCAGGTGTTGCCGAAAGGGCCAGTAGTTAGGCATTGTTGATGCGCTCTTGGAGCTGAACCCTGGGTCTGCCCCTGTGCCAACACCTCACCTCTATCAATGCACTCCTTGTGGACTATGTGCACTCCTTGCACTCGAAACTCCCCTGAGAGAAACAATTGAAACTTATTCAATACTTCACTAGTTCACGCATTCAAAACATGAATGACGTATAAAAGCATAATAATGGACACAAATACATAAACACACTATATGCAGGAAAAACTATTTTTCTATTATCTCTATGCATCTATATAGATGTTTACAAAAACTGGACAGTTACAGAGTCCCAGTTGTCTCAAGTTCTCCTAATCTAAATCTATCCTGAGTTCTTCTTTTAAGACCTCTCTACAAATATCTCTCCCTTTACAAAAGATGGCTCCACAAGCTTATCCTCTCCTCCACTGCCTTAGTGCCATCACTGTCTCAGTTAAGACACCATACTCCTACGACTCATTACATAAATGAAAATCCAGACCTGACTATGATCTAGACCTGCTTACAGTCAACCATTTAAGGTGACCCTCTCCACTACCTGTACAAAGGCATGGCTTGGTTCTTACAACCTTAAAACACAAATCCCTATAGGATAATATTTTGAATTTAAAAATGGGAGAGTCAATGCCTCTCCCTTTCTCCATTACGTGCCTATGTGTTGTCTTGCTGACATATTTGTTGACATGAAGGGATTGTCCTACATCATACTCCACTGCTGGGAAAATCATGAGCTCCTGCTCATGAGCTCCTCTTCTCTAGTGTTGAAATCCTCCTGGATCCCAAACTCTCCCTTGGAGTTGTCCTCTTGCTCCTCTCCAGCTATGTTTATGAAGATCCTTCTTTTTCTTCTTTCTTGCTGCTATGGCAGGCTCTCCTTTGTTCATCTTCCCTTTGCTGACTGCTTCTGCTGACCTCAAAATCAGCTCTCTGATCTTCTCTATCACCATTTCTAGATTCTCTAGTGGTTGTCTCTTCTTATGCAGTCTTCTCTGATGCACTTCCTCCTCCAAGGGTATATCTACTTGATCTCCCATGCTGTCTTTAGATCCTCTTGTGGCACTAAGTTTCCACTCTGCTACAGACTCTAGCCCTGCAGTGTCATCACTGAGATGTTGCTCAGCTTCCTCCTCTGACATATTAGCTTCTGTCAGCTCCTCTTATGCTGGCATATATCCAACTCCCTCCAGCCATTCCTTTGGTTGATATTCTCCTCCATCTGCTTCCAACTTAGCCTATTGGATGTGAAATATTTGCACCATTACCCTTCTCTCTAGGGATTCCAATTCCTCATACAGTTTAGCAAAATTTATGTTTTCTTATTCTCCTTCTGCGATAGGCTCCAGTGCTGCAGTCATCTCCTTTTCATCTTCCTGGATGGAAATTTTGAGAAAATATTCTGAATGCTCTTCTCTTTCTATTGGGCTAGACATCAATGTTTGCTCAATTTCCTCCTCTTTGACAATTTATGCTGGCTTTATTTCTTCTTTTGTTGCACTTTCATCATGTGCACTGGCCTCTACTTGGCTGTTTGGTAGGAATGTCTTGATCCCTCCAATAATAAGAATGCTCCTCTAATCCTCCTCCTGGATGGTGAAACTATTTAACTTCTCATCATATTCATTCGTATGGTTTGCAAACCCATATGAATCTTCACCTATCAACACTCCTTCCTGACCTGAACCTACTTTTGAGTTCCTGAGACTTTCAGTTAGTTTCATTTCCTTCCCCCTTCCCACCTGGAAATTTGGGACTTCTCTTCTGCCCACCTGGAAGTCTATGAGATCAACCGATCCCATCTCATTTCCCACCTATCAATTTGAACGTTCAACACTAATCCTCTGGTAGTATATGAGACCCCCACAAGATCCCTTTCCATTGCCCACCTGGCAACTCAAAATTCCATTTCTACCCACCTGGAAGTTTATGAGATCTTTATCTGATCTCACCTCCTCCTCATCACTTAGGTGTCTCCCAATTTATGGTTCACAGATGTGAATCAGTTCCTCCTTTGTGTCACTGAGGTTTTCTAATTCCCTCAGCCACTTTCTCAACTCTTGTTGCTGCTTTCTGTCCAACAACTTTTCAATAGGCCATTTTGATTTCCTGTTTAGAGGACATTCGTACCTCCAATGTACCTTTTCCTCCTGCTACATCCTCAATGCTAGCTGTCCATCCTTTCTCTTATCTCATTTAGTTTCAGATCCATCTATGGATTGAATTTATTCTTTCGACCTTCTCTTTGACCACACCCATGGACTTCAGTAGCCATTTCCACCTTATACCTACCCTCCTAGAAATCCTATGGATCAGTCTACATTCGAGAGCATCTCCATCTTCTCTCATATCTCACCTGGTTGTTTAAATTTTTTTCCTCTACACACATGCAACAACCTTCTCATAGAGCATCATTACTCTACCTTCCTTTCACCTGTTGTCTATAGGAAAATTTGAAACTCTGATATCATCTAATGTTACCAAATCATCTCCTTTCACCTCCTTATTGTCTATTGTCTGCAACCAAAAATTAGGTCTTCTCCTCTTTCTCTTTCCCCTGAAATCTACAGATGAAAATTCAAGATCTGATACCACCTGATGCATACCCCTTCCCCTCTCAAGGTTATGCGACCTCCCGGTGTAGGATATTTCTTTTCTCTGAGTCGGATTGACTCTTCGGGCTCTTGATCGAACCCGTGATACCCGTGATACCCGCACCCTCTGTCTACGTGCTCTGGGTGCTCTTCATTTTGCAGGCACTATCTCCTTTTCACTAGCCCCTTCCTACATATTTCCCTTGGCTATGACCTTGTGGAAATATGTGATTGCAGACACGGGTAAGAATGGTTTTAGACCAACCCGCTTTTTTCCCCACAATTCACTACAAAGTGCCATATATGCCCTTGGAAATACCATGGTTCCAATTGCGGCCCGCTCAAGGAAAATTAACGTCTGAGCATTTCCTAGCCCCACAATCCTTCTCGTTCATCAAGATCTCACCTTCGGTGATGAACCATGATAAACGACTACTATTGAATCTCCTTTCCTTCCTTCTTTCCTCCTTCCACACATGATCCCAGATCTCCACGATCTGTCGACATGTAGCTCACCTCTAAATCAACGGCTAAGGTTGATTTCACATTTTTGGATTCGAGAGTTTCAACGCTCAAACTTTACTTTCCTCCATATGGAAATCTTCTGGAGTAGAAGATCTTCTACCACCTGTCTCCTTAAATCTATGGCTAGGATCTCCTCCATGAGTCCGGCCTTCGGAAATTTCAATTCTCAAACTCTTGCTTCCTCTGACTGGTTATCTTCCAGAGTGGAATATTTGTTGACATGTGTTCTCCCCAATCAACCATTGTCCTCCCGCTTTGGGACTTTGGCCTCCTCAACTAGATCAATGGTCCTTTCGCTCCCTCCTTGATCAATAATCGAGATCTTCTCCAGGTCTTCAGGCTTTTCCCCCTCCACTTTTCCTTCAGAGTTCTAGATCTGGTGCTGCATGTCCTCCTTCACATCAATGACTCTCATCGCTTCGGATTTCCAAACTTCGAAAATCTCAAATATTAACTCTTACCAGTTTCTTTTATCCAAGGCTGATAATCCTCTGACGCGTGTCTCCTCCTGGATGAACGAATGCGATCCCTTTGCGTCTTAAGACTTTGAACTTCTCAATTCTCAACCTTCACTTCCCCTAGAAGTGTGTGGATTTACTTTGGGTATTTTCCCGAAATCCACATATTTGATCCACATGTCTCTTGATCTAACGACTTTGAATTACGTCGGGTCTTTACCTGGAGCCCATAGATTTCTGCCATACATCTTCTGCATCTGATGGTCCAGATTCACTTAAGGTATTTGTATTTAGGAAGTTTCAATTCTCAACTGAAACCCCAATGTAATTTACCTGAAGCTAGTGATCTGTTTCCATGTGGCTCTCTGGATCTAACAGTCTAGATATTTTCATCTCTCGGACGCTTCGGCTCTTTGGCTCTTTGACGCTTCAACTCTTCGGCTCTCCAGTGCTTCAGCTCTTCATCTCTCTGACGCTTTGTCTCTCCGATGCTTTGGATCTTTGGATCTTCGGCTCTCTAGTGCTTCGACTCTTTGGATCTCCAACGCTTCAGCTCTTCATCTCTCTGGCTCTTCGTCTTGTTGGATCTTTGGACTTCGGAAGTCTCAACTCTTATACACTCATTTCTCCCAGAGTGTGTTTAATTTAAATGCACGACCTCTTGACATGTACCCCTCCTAGTGATAAACAACCAAGATTTACTTCAATTGTTTCCCCTCCTCTCCTTGTCCACACATTTCTAAAGTTGTGGATCCTACGCCACCTGTCCTCTTTGATGATGGATGGTCCCTAATTTCTTTGGGACTTCAGGGCTTTGGCAGTCCACTCCCCTACGTATAAAAAATGTTAAGGTTCGTGCACCTTCTCGTGATCAGATGACTACTGATCCTTTTGTGCTCAGATTAGACGGATGGGATCTGTTCCTCTCGTCTACGCTTCTTTTGTTCACTGGACGCTGATCTAATGGTCTAGGATTCTCCCCACAACCGATCTGACGATTGTTGTTTCTCCTCCTCCTGATATTTTGACTTCTTCCAACTTGAAAGAGTTTTGTCAGTGTTCAAAGGTTTTGGCCTTTGAACCTTCTTCTGCGAACCTGGTATCTGAGTCGCACCTGCGTGCTTGAAAACACTATCTCTTCTGAGCTTTAGGACTTGTAATAAGTCTGTCTCTTATGCATTCTTTGTGTTATCTCCTCTGAGCTTGATCCTTAGCAGATTTTCAATTTCCCACGCACTCCTTTCATTTCTGGGATTTCGTCAAATCATATCCAAATGATTTCTTGAAAATACATTCTTCTCTCCCTCCTAGCATTCTCCTTACTTGATGCACACCTTACAGAGCTCCCCCTTAAAGAGTGTTCAGTAACTCTGTCTCTCTTTGAACTCAACACAATTTTCTTCCTGTGCACTACTTGCACTTCTATTGATGAAGGTTGAATGCTATCTCTCCTGAGCTTCTCTGAGGTTAACTCACCTCTATCAACACACTCCTTGTGGACTATGTGCACTCCTTGCACTCAAAAATCCCCTGAGAGAAACAATTCAAACTTATGCAATACTTCACCAGTTCATGCATTCAAAACATGAACAAAACATAAAAGCATAATAATCTACACAAATACATAAACACACTATATGCAGGAAAAACTGCTTTTCTATTATCTTTGTATGTCTATACAAATGTTTACAAAAACTAGACTGTAACAGAGTCCCAGTTCTCTCAAGTTCTCCTAATATAACTCTATCCTAAGTTCTACTTCTAAGACCTCTCTCCAAAGATCTCTCCCTTTACAAAAGAGGGCTCCACGAGCTTATCCTCTCCACCACCTTAGTGCCATCACTTTCTCAGTTAAGACACCATACTCCTACGACTCATTACATAAATGAAGATCCAGACTTGAATACGATCTAGACTTGCTTACAATCAACCATTTAAGGCAACCCTGTCCACTACCTATACAAAGGCATGGATTGGATCTTATAGCCTTACAACACAAATCCCTATAGGATCAGATTTCGAATTTAAAAATAGGAGGGTCAATGCCTCTCCCTTTCTCCATTACATGCCTATTTGTTGGCTTGCTGGAATATTAATTGATGTGAAGGGATGCTCCTGCATCAACCTATCACCTAACACTATCACCTAACCAACAATTCGGGAAAAATATGAGGGGAGAGATGTGCAGGTAATATATAAACCATTTGTTTGTTCGAAAGTTTCTTTCGGTTGAAAAAACGTTCGGTCGACAAAGAGTTTTGGTCAAAAGACTCTTTCGACTGAAAATATTTACCGGAAAAGAAAACCGTCCAGCTAAGATAGTAGAAGACATTCGAGGCCATTGTGCTAGTACCATTTGATTTGACGTCCAATGGTTCAATCGAAAAATATTTAGGCCGAAAATATGTGGCTTTCGACTGAAAGAATTATTAGGTCGACCGAAAGAATGTTAGTAGGAATTTTGGAAACCCGATTCTCACAAAAGTGTTTCCCAACTTCGTGATTTTACCCATAACTGATTGAATTTAGTTTTGTACCAACTTATTGCATTCTCTATAATAATGTGTACAACAAGTTTTAGGCACTTTGGAAGTAAGTAGAGCACAATATGTGTTATCTCATTTTCTAAGAAAAAACAAATGGATCTAAAAAACACAATGATTTGAATTAGACTGCAAAAAACATAATGATTTGAAACAGACTGCAAAAAAACAATCAATACTTTATAATAAGAAATATCATAGTCGTCACTCATATTCCGAGCTTATGCATGTACCCAATTAATATTATATATGTCATACTGATCATTTAGTACTCATGTAAATCTAGGATTGTAAAATGTAAAATGACCATTGTAAGGACTTTGGCTAGAAGGGCGCGAAGAGCCTTGTCCAAGTCCTCAAGAAGACAAAATTTGGGGTTTCTCTAGCACCCAAGAGTTGCACTAGTTTGGAAATTCTGCACCTTAGGCACATGAACATCCCAAGAGGATTCCCCAATCATGAAGAGCACACCAAAGTTTGGATCGTGATGGTCTAAAGGGACATGATGGTTGACAAGCGCACAGTTTCGTTTGGGCACATGTTTCCATGAAGGGGCATGACGGTTCAATTGGGAATGTTGGTCCGTGAAGGGACGTGATGGTTCACGAAGGTGATGTTTGGAGTCCATATAAGAGCACAAGGCACACAACCACGAATGAAAAACAAGAAGAGAAATATCAGAGTCAAGGTTTTGTGGTAGGATTGGATGAGGAGGTGTGAGTTGCCTCAAGGGGCCAAGTCAATCCACATGGGAGGAATTGTGCTGACTTGAGTGCGAGCTGCCTCAAGGGGCCAAGTCAATCAACATGGGAGGACTTGTGCTGCCTTGAGGTGATTCTGC
>SNQJ01S0014095.1:31810-43328 GCA_010110895.2 Picea sitchensis
GTAAGTCGATCCGCTAGTTCTCATATTGTAAATATTCGCAATAATAAGACTTAATCGAGTGTTAGGCACATTTTGTGTCACTCACACTATATTTGTGTCTCTTGTGTGTTTCAAAAGTGTTCTCTTCATTTCATGGATGTATGCTTAAATGAATAAGTGTTAACACTATTAACAAATTGTCCAAGTATACAAGAGAGTTGCACTAAAGTAGGAGTGTGAATCGCTTGTAGCTTAGAACAAAGTATGGGTATGCTCTAGGTGAAGGGACCTAGTCTGGATGAAGTATCCATTTTGTTTGCAAGCAACCAAGTGAGATCCATCACAATGTTGCATGCCCTCAATATGTGCATGATCACAATATTAGAGAAGGTATCTTGTGGGGACGTGACAACCTTGACTTCAATATTTTCTATTGCAATTGACACAAATCATCCAAAACTATACATCCTATAAATTATTTTGTCAAGGGTTTAGAAAAATATGAAAGATCACTCTTTAATTATTTTGAATTAGACTACAACAAAACAATTAGTACTTTATAATAAGAAAGATCAGAGTCACCACTCATACTTCGAGCTTATGCATGTACCCAGTTAAGATTATATATGTCATACTGATCATTTACCACTAACATGGAAATCTAATATTGTAAAATGTAAAATGACCATTGTAAGGTCTTCGACTAGAAGGGTGTGGAGACACTCACCCAAGTCCTCAAAGAGACCAAATTTGGGGTTTCTCTAACACCCAAGAGTCACACTAGTTGGGAAATTGGGCACCTTAGGTGGAAAAACACACCAATGGGCTTGCCCAAGCATCAAGAGTGCACATAAGGTTGGGTCATGTTGGTGCCAAGGGACATGATGGTTGATGAGCACACGACTTCATTTGGGCACATGGATTCGTCAATGGGTGTGATGCTTCTTTTCGGCTCGTTGGTCTATGAAGGGACGCGACACACCCAAACGATATGATGGTTCATGAAGGTGATGTTTGGAGTCCATATAAGAGCAGAAGACACACAACCAAGAAGGAAAAAAAAGGAGAGAAAGATTAGAGTCAAGGTTCTGTTGTAGACTTGGACGAAGAGGGGCCAAGTCGCTCCACATGGGAGGACTTGTGCTAACTTGAGATGATTATATGGATATATTTGGGGAAACCTTATTTGGGCTGAGTTTGGGTAAATATTGTTGCAGGTCTGGGTGAGGCATGCTATGAGACAAAACTACATGTCTATGTGAAGTCTTGTGACAGAGAAGAGACAATGAGTGTGTGGTGGGTGCACGTTTGAGGTGCACCGCTAGAGTTGTGAAAGTTGTTATGACGAACTGGTCTTGGTGTGACGAATATAGGTATGAGTGTTTTGGTGAGGTGAGGCAAGTCGTGTTATTGTGCCAAAGTTGTAAACCGAACCGATAGTGCTCATATTGTAACCATTTCACAATAATAATACTTAATCAGGAGTTAAGCACATTTTGTTCCTTCCATGTTATCTCTTTGTGTCTCTTGTTTTTTTCACAAGTGTTATCTTCATTTCATGGATGTATGCTTAAATGAATAAGTGTTAATATTGTTAACAAATTTTCTAAATATACAAGAGATTTGCAGTAGAGTAGGAGTGTGACTCGCTTGTAGCCTATAATGGAGTATGGGTATGCTCTAGGTGAAGAGACATAGTCCAAACGAAGTATCTTTGATGTTTCCAAGTAGGGAAGTGAGAATCATCACGGTGCCGCACACCCTCAAGAGGTGCACGATCACAATATTCAAAAAATAATGATGTGGGAATGTGACAAACATGACTTAAATATTTTCTATTACAATTGATGCAAACCATCAAGAACTCTACATACTATAAATTCTTTTGTCAAAGGTCTAGAAAAATATGAAAATGACTTGGGATGGGCATAGCGCTTTTTGGAAAGGTTAAAAGTAGGAAGTTGTGAGTCAAGTGTGGCTAGTAGTATACAATATGGGAGTGTCCTATGCTTGAATGTGTGTAATATCTTAACTCAAAGAATATGGAAAAAATACTACATTGTTGAAGCCTACTGGGGTAACTATCCCGCTGACAGTATATAATTGGATAAGGGATGTGGGCTAAAGCCACATCATTGAAACAAAATAATAATACCTACAAACAGAGTGGAAATAATATTTATAAGTAAAAAGAGTAATTTCCAGCAGAAAAATTGTAATTATACTAACTCCTTAAGGACTTTTCTATCTGGATCTTGCTAGAGGGATTTTCAGAAAATTTATATCATAGGCCGCCATCAGAGTTGAATACATTTATTCTATTGACGAATGAATCTGCAAACAAACATGAACATTGTCCTTGCACTTGCCCTTTCCTGTAACTCAGAAAACACACATTCTTTCATAATTTTATAGAAATACTGTGGGAGAAAATGAGCAACAAGCTCACATTTCGAAATTCAAAATCAAAATGTTTCACTCATCATGTGATGATGCATACATTATTTAAAATTAACAATATAAATTTCAAATTTTAAGCCACGTTCTATGAACTAATCCCCTCAACGAATGGCCCAGTTTGTTTCATATCGCACAGATCCGATCTCCATATCAACTCCCCTGATATCCTTTGGTTAGGTGCATTTAAATTCACTAGAGAGTACATTAACAATGATCTCCCCACTCACAGTATAACTAACAAAGTGAAGAGAGTAAATTAACAATGATTTCCCTAGTAAGAGGGGAGTACATTGTCAACAAGCTTGGAATTTCAATTTTACCCTAATTGTAAAGTGAAAATTTAATAACAGGCATTTATATTTCTAATTAAACATAGGAGGCAAACCCTAAAAATTTAACTTCCACAAATGAATTTTACTCCGATGAGACTCTTCCAGCTAGATTCTAAAGCGGTGTGGCATACCTGGCATGACATACTGAGAGAACGACACTGCGGAGACTTAAAGTTCCTGTATAATTTGTTGGAAATATTAATTACAAGTCGTGAGCTTCATGCTTACGCAAAATCTATCTATCAGGAAAACAAAGACGCTAGTTTCTCAGAAATGTCAAACAAGAGTGTTAGCAGGAGTTTATTTAATGAGCCGATCTTTATTTTTCTCGAGCTCTGTTATGCAGATGAGAGTCCGTAAAAAAATATTGTTGTATTAATTATTTGAGTTAGTTTTAATTCTACAAGAAGTCGTAGTCTCCATCTATATCAGTCCAAGTCTGTAGGTAGTCAACAAAATAGAGTAGATAGAATAGAATAGAGAGAAGAGTCAATAGTTAGCAATCAACAATAGTTGTGTAAAGAGTTAAGAAGTTTGAGATCTCAAGATCTGTGTTTTGTAAGTTGCAGAAGTTGTTCAGAAGTTGTTGGAGCTGAATCTCGACACAGATTTGTAGTTTGTATTAGTGCACATCTCTCAAATTCTTAATATATATCAAATATTTTTTTTGTTGACAAATTCATGTGTATTTCTGAATTATTTTATGTTACGAGTTTATGTGTTAAAAATTAGAACAGTGCAAATAATTTTTTTTATTAAATGTTTTCATCATAGTGCACAATATATTGTGTAGTTTGACAATTCGTGATAAAGTCTCGTGAGTTCAACGATGGAATATTTCATTGCGCGGTCTTTGTAATTGCATTGTGCAGAGGTTTTCTACATGCTATAGATCCAAGATATGGTATTAGAGAAGGTTTATCAAAAAAGGTTTATCAAAGAAACAAATTTGTTGAAAGGTGAAAACATGGCTTCTACTTAAAATCTACAGCCTACCACTTTTACAGGAAAAAATTATGAGTTATGGTCCCTGACCATGAAGGTGTTATTTCGGGGTCAAGATGTATGGGAGATAGTTGAAAATGACTACATGAAACCAACAGATCAGGTAGCATATAATGCACTCACACAATATGATAAGGAATCTTTGAAAGATCAAAGGAAGAATGATGGAAATGTGATGTTTTACATACATCAAGCCATGCATGAAAGTCTGAGTCTGTAGGTAGTCAACAACATAGAGTAGATAGAATATAATAGAGAGAAGAGTCAATAGTTAGCAAGAAACAATAGTTGTGTAAAGAGTTAAGATGTCTGAGAGATCAAGCTCTATGTTTTGTAAGTTGCAGAAGTTGTTCAGTCTAGATCTGCAAGATTCCCTTATTAATCATGAACACAGATTGAATAGGTAAAATATGTCATTACAGAATGCGTTTTTTGCATAGTCATCTATAATCCATGGAAGAGGAAGGGGGAGAGAAAACTATAGAGGTAGAGTAAGAAGTTCTTCTAGAGGTGGATATAGTAGTAGTCCTGCAAATACTGGTGGAAGAGGTCAAAATATAAATACTAGTCACCCAAGTCCTCAAGGAGACCAAATTTGGGGTTGCTCTAACACCCAAGAGTCACACTAGTTGGGAAATTGGGCACCTTAGGTGAAAAAACACACCAATGGGCTTGCCCAAGCATCAGGAGTGGACATAAGGTTGGGTCACGTTGGTGCGAAGGGATGTAATGGTTGATGACAACATAATTTCATTTGGGCACATGGCTTCTTGAATGGGTGTGACGATTTGTTTGGGCTCATTGGTCCGTGAAGGGACGTGACACACCCAAAGGATATGACGGTTCGTGAAGGTGATGTTTGGAGTCCATATAAGAGCACAAGACACACAACCAAGAAGGAACAAAAAGGAGAGAAATATCAGAGTCAAGGTTTTGTTGTAGAATTGGACGAAGAGGGGCAAGCTCTCTCCAGGGGCCAAGTCACTCCACATGGGAGGACTTGTGTTGACTTGAGATGATTATATGGATAGAGTTGGGGAAATCTTCCTTGGGATGAGTTTGGGTGAATCTTGTTGCAGGTCTAGGTGAGGCATGCTATGAGACAAAACTATAGGTCTATGTGAAGTCTTGTGATAGAGAAGAGACAATGAGTCTGTGGTGGGTGCACGTTTGAGGTGCATCGCTAGAGTTGTGAAAGTTGTTACGACGAACTAGTCTTGGTGTGACAAATATATGTATGAGTTTTTTGGTGAGGTGAGGCGAGTCATGTGATTGTGCCCAAGTTGTAAACAAATCCAATAGTGCTCATATTGTAACCGTTTCACAATAATAAGACTTAATCGGGTGTTAGGCACATTTTGTTCCTCCCATGCTATCTCTTTGTGTCTCTTGTTCGTTTCGCAAGTGTTATCCTCATTTCATGGATGTATGCTTAAATGAATAAGTGTTAATATTATTAACAAATTGTCTAAATATACAAGAGATTTGCAATAGAGTAGGAGTGTGACTCCCTCGTAGCCTAGAATGGAGTATGGGTATGCTCTAGGTGAAGAGGCATAGTCCAAACGAAGTATCCTCAGTGTTGACAAGTAGGGAAGTGAGAATCGCCATGGTGCCTCACACCCTCAAGAGGTGCACGATCACAAGATTCAAAAGAGCATCATGTGGGAACATGACAAATATGACTTCAATATTTTATATTACAATTGATGCAAACCATCAAGAACTCTACATCCTATAAATTCTTTTGTCAAAGGTCTAGAAAAATATGAAAATGACTTGGGATGGGAAGAGCGCTGTTTGGGAAGGTTAAAAGTAGGAATCTGTGAGTCAAGTGTGGCTAGTAGTAGCCAATATGGGAGCGTCCTATGCTTGAATGTATGTAATATCTTAACTCAAAGAATATGGAAAAAATACTACATTGTCGAAGCCTACTGGGGTAACTATCCCGCTGACAGTATAGAATTGGCTAAGGGATGTGGGATAAAGATGCAGCATTGAAACAAAATAATAATACCTACAAACGGAGTGGAAATAATATTTATAAATAAAAAGAGTAATTTCCAACAGAAAAATTGTAATTATACTAACTCTTTAAGGACTTTTCTATCTGGATCTTGCTAGAGGGATTTTTAGAAAAGTTATATCATAGGCGACTATCAACATTGACTACATTTATTCTATTGACAAATGAATATGAAAACAAACACGAACATGGTCCTTGGACTTGCCCTTTACTGTAACTCAAAAACACACATTGTTTAATAATTTTATAGAAATACCGTGGGAGAAAATGAGCGACAAACTCATATTTCAAAATTCAAAATCAAAATGTTTTTCTCATCATGCAATGATGCATACATTATTTAAAAGTAACAATATAAATTTCAAATTTTAAGCCACGTTCTATGAACTAATCCCCTCACCGATTGGCCTAGTTTGTTTCATATCACACATATCCGATCTCCATATCAAAGCCCCTGATATCCTCTGGCTAGGTGCATTTAAATTCACTAGAGAGTACATTAACAATGATATCCCTACTCACAGTCTGACTAACAAAGTGAAGAGAGTAAATTAACAATGATTTCCCTAGTAAGAGGGGAGTGCATTGTTAACAATATTGGAATTTCAATTTTACCCTAACTGTAAAGTGAAAATTTAATAACAGGCATTTATATTTCTAATTAACCATAGGAGGAAAACCCTAAGACTTTAACTTCCACAAACGAATTTTACTCTGATGAGACTCTTCCAGCTAGCCTCTAAAGAGGTGTGGCATATTTGGCATGACATACTGAGAGAACGACATGGTGGAGACTTAAATTTCCTGTATAATTTGTTGGAGATATTAATTACAACTCACAAGCTTCACGCTTACGCAGACTCTATCTGTCACAAAAACAAATACGCTAGTTTCTCAGACATGTCAAACAAGAGTCTTAGCAGGAGTTTATTTAATGAGCCGATCTTTATTTTTCTCGAGATCTGTTATGCATATGAGAGTCCGTCGAAATTTATTGTTGTATTAATTGTTTGAGTTAGTTTTACTTCTACAAGAAGTCATAGTCTCCATCTATATAAGTCTGAGTCTATAGGTAGTCAACAACATAGAGTATATAGAACATAATAGATAGAAGAGTCGATAGTTAGCAAGCAACAATAGTTGTGTAAAGAGTTAAGAAGTCTGAGAGCTCAAGATCTGTGTTTTTTAAGTTGCAGAAGTTGTTCAAAAGTTGTTGGAGCTGAATCTCGACATAGATTTGTATTCTGTATTTGCGCACATCACTCAAATTCTTAATATATATCAAATATTTTTTTGTGTTGACAAATTCATGTGTATTTATGAATTATGTTATGTTGAGAGTTAATGTGTTAAAAATTAGAACAATGTGAATACATTTTTTTATTAAATGTTTTCATCATAGTTCACAGTATATTGTGCAGTCTAACAACTCGCGGTAAAGTCCTGAGAGTTCAACGACAAAATATTTCATTGCGTGGTCTTTGTAATTGCATTCGCAGAGTTTTTCTGCATGTTATAGATCCAAGATATGGTATTAGAGAAGGTTTATCAAAACAAGTTTATCAAAGAAACAACTCTGTTGAAAGGTTTAACTATGGCTTCTACTTAAAATCTGCATCCTACCACTTTTACAGGAAAATATTATGAGTTATGGTCCCTGACCATGAAGGTGTTATTTTGGGGTCAATATGTATGGGAGATAGTTGAATCTGGCTACGTGGAACCAACAGATCAGGTAGCATATAATGCACTCACACAAGCTGAGAAGGATGCTTTGAAAGATCAAAGGAAGAATGATGGAAATTTGATGTTTTACATACATCAAGCCACACATGAAAGCATACTCCCAAGAGTTGCATCAGTAAATCAAGCCAAGGAAGCATGGGACATATTACAAACCTATTATCAAGGTATGGACAAATTCAAGACTTCAAAACTACAAATTCTTAGAAGATATTTTAAAACTTTGTCAATGAAAGACACATATTCAATAGATTCATTTTACACCCATGTTATTGGCCTGATAAATAATATTAAGTCTCATGGAGAAACCATAGAGGATAGAAAGGTTGTTAAGAAGGTACTTAGGAGTCTTCCTCCTAAATTTGATACCCTTGTTGTGACCTTATAAGAGAACAAAGACCTGAGTCAGTTCAGTCTAGATGAGTTGAAAGCTTCCCTTACTAATCATGAACATAGTTTGAATATGTAAAATATGTTATTAGAGAATGTGTTTTCTGCATAGTCATCTATAAGCCATGGAAGAGGAAGGGGGAGAGAAAACTATAGAGCCAGAGGAAGAAGTTATGCTAGAGGTGGATGTATTAGTAGTCTTGCAAATACTAGTGGAAGAGGTCAAAATACAAATACCAGTCAACCAAATAATCAGAAATTTGATAAATCAAAGATTCAATGCCATTACTATAAAAAGTATGGACATTATGCATATAAGTATAGAGAGAGATAGTATAGTCAGGACAAGCAAGGACACGATCAATCAAACAACACAAATAGTCCTTCAAGCCCTATGTTTATGGAGCATGCTAAAGCAATGGCTATAGTTTCCCCAGTTGAATGCAATGTTTCTTAAGAAATTCCTTGTGACATATGGTATCTAGATTCAGGCTGTAGTAATCACATAACATGAAACTTAGAATTTTTCTCTAGTTTGGATAATTCATTCCAAACTAAAGTTACACTTGGAATAGATATCCAAGTCATTGTCTTAGGCAAAGGAAGAATTAACATTTTACCTAAACAAAGAGAGAAAAAATTTAATCCTGATGTATATTATGTTTCTAGTCTAAAACATAATTTGATGATGATCCAGATTATTTTCGGCACGAAATGAGAGTGAAGATATAATAAATAAATGCACAGAGATATCACAGATATCCAATAATATAATATAAATGTATCAAAGATGCAACCATAAACACCGATATACAGTAATACACGATTTCTATTAATGAAAGAAATGTACTGAGACTGTAAAAATACAAAGTGAAAGACTCACTAGAATGGTAGCAACTTATCTCTAAGAAGAGATGTGTTGGCTACTCACATTCACAAGAATATGATTACAATTAGGNGTAATACACGATTTCTATTAATGAAAGAAATGTACTGAGACTGTAAAAATACAAAGTGAAAGACTCACTAGAATGGTAGCAACTTATCTCTAAGAAGAGATGTGTTGGCTACTCACATTCACAAGAATATGATTACAATTAGGCTTTGAAGGAATGCCAAAAACCCTATACATCCAAAAACTAACCCTAGGAGATGAAGTGCCAAAATTCATGTGGGCCCTGTTTGGGTAAGTTAATACATCAACTTCCCGAGGTCGTAACCTTTGCATACAATCTCTGTTTTAGGCTTATGATAGCCCATTTGAAAGGTATCATCAAGGAGATTCATTTTGTGGGATCAATGTTTCCTTTGGATATCATTGAGAAGCTCGATCTTGAAAAACCTTCATTTAGGCCCTCAAAATGGCCCCAGAAGATAAAACTGCTAAAAATAGTAAATTTCAAAATTGCTAGAAAACTGTTTTGAGCCAACTGGAAAAGGTGGATGGCCACTGATATCCACCTGGATCATATGAGCATAGGATATATGTTACATAAAGGATATATAATCTATATGGAAGATATTCACTGTGTTATTATGGAAAAATATGCTTGGGCAATCAACTTATTGAAAGAATTAAGATGACAAGCAACATAATGTTTCCATTAACTTTGAAGCCATCCAAGAAGAAAAATGTAGCGCAAGCTGTCAGTGACACAAAATATGTGTAGTATGACATTGCATTCAAAGGATAAAGTAAAGCAGTAAGTGCACGTAGTTCCAAGGAAAGAAAAGCTAGTGCGCGCAGTTTCAAGAAAGAAGATGATAGTGGTGTAAAGATGCAGGAAACATTCCAATCTGAAGTACATGATGATTCCTGGCTATGTCATTTCAGATTTGGAAATTTAAAATTTGGATGTATGAAGCTGCTACATACAAAATATATGGTAAAATATTTTCCATTGATTGAAGAACTAGAAAGAATATGTGAACGTTATATTTTTGGAAAGCAACATAGAGAATCATTTCCATTTGGAAATTCATATGGAGTAAAATCTCCACTGGAAATTGTACATTCAAACATTTTTGGACCAATGCAAAAATCATTTATGGGAGGCAGTAGATATTTTCTTATATTCATTGATTATTTCACAAGAAAGACATGGATGTGTTTCCTAAGACATAAATCTGACACATTGGGTTGTTTTCAACAGTTCAAATCACTTGTGGAGAAGCAAAGTGGTTATTAAATCAAGGTTATAATAAATGATAGATGAGGTGAATATATTTCAAGAGATTTTTAGAACTTTTGTAAATTTCATGGCATCTACAAGCAATTCATTGCGTGATATACACCACAATAGAATGGTGTTGCAAAGAGAAATAATCGAACCATCATGGAAATATCGCACAATATGTTGGCAACCAAAAATTTTTCAATTGAGTATTGGGATAAATAAATATAAACTACAATATATATCATGAACATATGTCTGACAAAGAGTGTGAAATTTTTTTTTCCTCAAGAATCTTGGACAGGTATGAAGCATAATGTGGCACACTTAATTTTTTTTGGTTGTGTCGCATACACACATGTTCCATATGAGATGAGAAATAAGCTAGATAAAAAAGGACATAAATGTATATTTGTTGCATACTCTGAAGAAACAAAATCATACAAACTATATGATATTATTACAACGAAGGTAATAATCAGTTGTAATGTTCAATTTGTGGAGAATGAAGCATGGGATAGAAGCATAGAAAGGACATTTGAAATTATTTATGCTATTGGGCATGATGACATAGAGGATGAAGTGGTCCAAACACCATGTACACATTAGTGAGCAATTCCTTCTACACATGAAACTGCAACATAAATGCCAACAAAAACTACTCCAGTGAGATCCGCAGGTGCATAATCCACACTGAGAGCACAACAAACTCTAGAAAGTAGTCCAAGTAGTTCTACATATCCAGTTCCAACATTATCAATTTTGTTACCAAGGAAGACAAGAAGTCTACATGACATCTATAATGTTGACACAACAAATTCATTTTTAGTTTTTGCTTTGTTTTCACAAATAGACGATCCTTTAACTTTTGAAGAATCTGTCAAAAGTGATGTATGGGCACAATCCATGGATGAATAAATTAAATGCATAGAGAATAAACATACATGGAAGTTGGTAGATGTACCTCAAGAAAAGGATGTGATGAGTGTCAAATGGATTTATAAAACCAAGAAATATGCACATGGAAATGTGTAGAAGCACAAGGCAAGGTTAGTTGCAAGAGGCTTTACACAACAACCTATAATTGATTTAAATGAAACGTTTTCTCTAGTCGTGCACATGGACATAGTCAGAACTGTGTTATCCATTGCTGTGTATAACATGTGTCTTGTTTATCAAATGGATGCAAATTCATCATTCCTGAATGGAGTACAATTTAGAAGAAGAAGTGTATGTGGAACAACGAAAAGGCTATGATATTCCAGGATAAGAAAATAAAGTATATAGATTGAAGAAGGAACTACATGGATTAAAGAAAGCTCCCAGAGCTTGGTACAACCACATAGATTCCTATCTCATTTAGAATGGATTTCAGAGAAGTGAATGTGATCCAACACTATACATCAAAG
>SNQJ01S0014095.1:43378-60002 GCA_010110895.2 Picea sitchensis
CCAAACATTTTTCAATTGAGTATTGGGATAAATAAATATAAACTACAATATATATCATGAACATATGTCTGACAAAGAGTGTGAAAAACAAATTTCCTCAAGAATCTTGGACAGGTATGAAGCATAATGTGGCACACTTAATTTTTTTTGGTTGTGTCGCATACACACATGTTCCATATGAGCTGAGAAATAAGCTAGATAAAAAAGGACATAAATGTATATTTGTTGCATACTCTGAAGAAACAAAAGCATACAAACTATATGATATTATTACAATGAAGGTAATAATCAATCGTAATGTTCAATTTGTGGAGAATGAAGCATGGGATGGAAGCATAGAAAGGACATTTGAAATTATTTATGCTATTGGGCATGATGACACAGAGGATGAAGTGGTCCAAACACCATGTACAAATTAGTGAGCAGTTCCTTCTATACATGCAACTGCAACAGAAATGCCAACAAAAACTACTCTAGTGAGATCCGCAGGTGCATAATCTACATTGAGAGCACAAAAAACTCTAGAAAGTAGTCCAAGTAGTTCTACATATCCAGTTCCAACATTATCAATTTTGTTACCAAGGAAGACAAGAAGTCTACATGACATCTATAATGTTGACACACCAAATTCATTTTTAGTTTTTTCTCTGTTTTCACAAATAGACGATCCTTTAACTTTTGAAGAAGCTGTCAAAAGTGATGTATGGGAACAATCCATTAATGAATAAATTAAATGCATAGAGAATAAACATACATGGAAGTTGGTAGATGTACCTCAAGACAAGGATGTGATAAGTGTCAAATGGATTTATAAAACCAAGAAATATGCACATGGAAATGTGTAGAAACACAAGGCAAGGTTATTTGCAAGAGGCTTTACACAACAACCTATAATTGATTTAAATGAAACGTTTTCTCCAGTCGAGCGCATGGACACAGTCAGAACTATGTTATCCATTGCTGCGTAGAACATGTGTCTTGTTTATCAAATGGATGTAAATTCATCATTCCTGAATGGAGTACAATTTAGAAGAAGAAGTGTATGTGGAACAACGAAAAGGCTATGATATTCTAGGATAAGAAAACAAAGTATACAGATTGAAGAAGGAACTACATGGATTAAAGAAAGCTCCTAGAGCTTGGTACAACCACATAGATTCCTATCTCATTTAGAATGGATTTCAGAGAAGTGAATGTGATCCAACACTATACATCAAAGCAAATCAACAAGGTAACATGTTAATTTTTTTCTTATATGTACATGATTTGATTTTTACAGGTGATTTTGGCATAGAAGAATTTAAGTCAGTCATGAAAGATGAGTTTGAAATGGATAGTTTGGGGCTTGTGAGATTTTTTCTAGGTATTGAGGTTCACCAGTCTAAATCTGGTATATTTATTTCACAATATAAGTATGCACATGAAATTTGGAAAATATTAAGTAATGATAAATTCCAAAGCAACCCCAACAACTGTCATAATAGGATTAAAGTTAGAAAGGAATATAAAGGGTCCAAGGTGGATCCCACACTGTTTAAAAGGATGGTAGGCAATCTTATGTATCTAACAACAACAATACTTGATATTATGTATGGAGTGAGCCTGATTTCAAGGTCCATGGAAACTCAAAAATAATCACATTGGAAGGAAGGAAACATAATTCTAAGATATGTGAATGGAACAAAATATTTTGGCACCAAGTATTCCACTTTAGAAGATTTTAGACTTATTGGATACACTGATAGTTATTGTGGAGGAAGCATAGATGATAGGAAAACCACATATGAGTACATATTTCATTTTGGAACACATATATTGTCATGGGAATCAAGGAATCATCCCATAGTGACTCTTTCATCAACATAAGTTGAGTACATCGCAACTAAAAACACAAATTGTCAAGTAGTTTGGATGATAATAATCTTAAAATATTTGTTGCAGGAACAACATGAACCAACTACAATATTTTGTGACAACTTCGCCATCATGTTATCAAAGAATCATGTGTTTCACAATAAAACAAGCACATTGATATAGGGTATCATTTTATCAGAGAATTAATGAATAAAAAAGAAATTTTCTTAGAGTTTTGCAGGTCTAAAGATAAAATTGCAGATATTTTCACAAAATCCTTGGAAAGAGATGCATTTCGGAAATTGCGCAGTTKTCTAGGAGTTGGTGCAGTTGTAGATGTATGACAGTTCATGTCAATTCAAATTTTTGTTGTAAATATATGTGTTTTGTAAACTCACCTACTTATAATTAAGGGGGAGTGTTGGAAATATTAATTACAACTCGTGAGCTCCATGTTTACGCAGAATCTGTATGTCATTAAAATAAAGACGCTAGTTTCTTAGACACATCAAACAAGAGTGTTAGTAAGAGTTTATTTAATGAGCCAATCTTTATTTTTATTGAGCTCTATTATGCAAATGAGAGTCATTCATAATTTATTGCTGCATTAATTGTTTGAGTCAATTTTACTTCTACAAGAAGTCTTAGTCTCCATCTATATAAGTCTGAGTGTGTAGGTAGTCAACAACATAGAGCAGATAGAATAAAACAGAGAGAAGAGTCAATAGTTAGCAAGCAACAACAACTATGTAAGGAGTCAAGAAGTCTGAGAGCTCAAGCTCTTTGTTTTGTAAGTTGCAGAAGTTGTTGGAGCTGAAGCTCGACATACCTTTGCATTCTATATTGGAATGCAGTGCTCAAGTTTTTAATATATATGAAATATTTTTGTGTGTTGACAAATTCATGTGTATTTCTGAATTATGTTATATTGTGAGTTTATGTGTTAAAGATTAGCACAGTGTAAAGAAATTGTTTTATTAAGTGTTTTCATCACAGTGCTCAGTATATTGTGCAGTATGACAACTATGCGGTAAAGTCCTGAGAGCTTAGTGACAAAATATTTCACTATGCGGTCTTTGTAACTGCGCTGCACAGAGTTGGTCTGCGCATTGTAGATCTGAGATAATTCACATGAGGAAGGTGGAAAATGCATCATGAAAAATCGAATAGTTCAATAATTATTGTTGTAACATAGGAAACCATCATTTTGTACACTCTTGGGATGGTGGGTACTTCATTCCTTCGACTGTAGTTTAAAATTTTTATTTTTTATTTATTTTTAATTTTGTTTGAAATTCGACGAGGAGAAAGTGTTGGATATACATATTTGAGTGGGTAAATCTGTAGAATTCAAATGTCTCAAGGATTTTTCAACATGACGAATCCATTTATGCATTCAGAAATGAAATTTAAATAACATAAAACTACCATCAGATTTATGTCACCCAATTCCAAAGAAAAAATAATACCATTTAAATAACAAAACATTGCGATCAAATTTATGTCACCGGATTCGAACTAAAAAACCAAAACTTAGAACAATTAAACAACACAATTTCTTTCACCATGTTCACTTTTTTTAATAATATTGATCAAGGAGGATCCCGACATGCTCAAAAATCAAAGTTATCCAATGCTCAAGAAAACTACACCATCGCGAAGTGCTTGTCGCAAGATTTCCAACAATGCAAATGAATCAAAAATTCGAATCCATATTCAAAAGAAATCGCAGTCTGAAGTTTTTCCCAAACATGAAAAAAGTCAAAGTCAACAATCCGTATTTCTAACGTCCACAATATGTTAGCATGACACATGGTAGAGTGACTTCAGTCGTACATATCGTACGAATGCTGACAGGGAAACACCAGAAGCTGGCACATGTCAACTTTTTTTGGCATTTTCGGGTGCTGATGTGGTGCTGAATGAACTGTACGGAATGACACATGGAAGTCTGTATGATGACCTAAAAATTTGATGTGTTGACACGTGGCACATTATGGGTGTGATTTGGTGCATAGGTGGCACACTCCGGTTAGGACACATGTCGATAATGGAAGAGGTTACACTTGAATGTGTAGCCGAGTTGGTGCTAATTGTGAAGTCAACAAATCAGGTGATGTGGCAGCTTACTGGGTAGTGACATGGCTCCAACCAATATAGTGATGCCAAGTGGCCAAATCCATTGGTTCCATGTGGCACCCTTGATTGGTCCAAATGGAAGGGTAAAAAAAAAACTTTGTTATAGCTCCATAAGAATCAAACTCCAAACTTTCGTCAAGCCAAAGACTTTGCCAACCACCACTCGAATGATTCGACTACCAAGTTTCTTGTTTGTACAATTAGCACAAAATATTTATAATATGAATCATCAGGATATGGCCCAATTAAAAGGGCATCGAGGAGGGTCGATCCCGTGACCTCATTGGACCTAAATCTTAATACAGTTTTTCTAGCCAAGTGAGCGAAGGGCGTGGAATGTTAGGTGTGCCTCCCATAATTCTTTTGTAATCACTTATCGCAGACTATGAGGGGTGAGTGCTAGTCGGCGAGGGATACCCGCCGACCAAGGCACATGACAACATTTTTCCACATGAACATTACCTGGAGACCAGGGGGCACGCGCCACATTTTTTTCTACAGAGTGGGTTTTCAGCTATATAACAAGATTTTATTAAATCTTTTAATATTTTTATGCCTTGTACTATGGGTTTATTACCATATTTTTGGGTATTTGTACCTAGGCAGAGGTCAGAACTTGGGATTTGACCCCCAACTCGTTTTCTACATAAACCAGGCATGTGTGCCATAAAAAACCAATGATGTTGTTGCAGGGATGTGGAGAGAAATCCTGTAGAAATCCTATAGAAGAGGTTCTCATGTTGTAAGAGGCCTTTTGAGCCCATTCGAGAGAGGATTTTGGTGAGGTATTTTTCATCTATTCATGGAGGTCATGTACAATAGATTCATAGTTCTTTTGTAGTAGATTGTAATCAACTTGTTGATGCAATTGAGCATTTGGAGAAGAGAAATAAAGCGGTCACCACTAGAAGCGGGATCTAGACACTCAACCACACCTTGGCGAACTATGTTATCAAACTTCTCATGTCTCTCTTGATCTCTTGTTGTTATTCTTCCTTCTTTAATTTCTACACTTAATAATTGTTAATTCTGCATAATATTTATAAGTTTATGTTTTTCGCATTCCTATTGATCTGGTGCAAAAAGTACATAAATTTAACTTGTAAAGTTTGTCAGTAAAATATTTTCACATTCAGATCAAGTTTTTGGTATCAAAGCATTTGGTTTTGAAGGTTTTATAGGAATTGCAAGTATTGGATGCTCACCAGAGCCAAACTCAAGCGTGGAGAAGGCCAACTTGAGGCTTTTAATCCAAATATTTAAAGAAGACCTCGTAAAAAACAAATGTATTCACTGAGGAAGCTAGGTCCTTATGCATCTGAGGATGATTTCTTTGAGGATTTTCAATTTATGAAAGCCATGGTGGAGGAGCTCTACAAGGAAAGAGGACAATGAAGAATTCCAAGAATTCCAAAGGTTGAAGAAGGTGAATCTTTAGTAAGAGTAGAAGGAGGAGTTGGAGATGGTGGAGATTCATAACCTTCTTCCCCTTAATCCTCATCATCTACAAGTGAATCAAGTGTACATTCCTGCAAGGATAAGCAACCTAAAAAAAATCATCATTCTTCTGAATTACCTTTATTAAAGCTTGATGTAAAATTTGAATTACCCACTTATGATGGTGAATTAAATGCAGAGAAGATAGATAATTGGGTTAGACAACTTGAAGTCTATTGAAGGATACAAAGGATTTTATATGATGAAACAATGATCCAACTTGCTACTCTCAAATTGGGAGGCACAACTCTCATATGGTGGGAAAACAAAACTAAATATGATCTCAGGAAAAGTGGTAAAATAATCTCTTCCTGGAATGCTTTTGTTACTGCATTGAAGAAATAGTTCTATCCATTAGCATACATGCAACAGGAAATGAGGATTGGCAAATTTTAAAGAAAGCTAAAGGTAAGAGTGTACAAGAGTATACTCAATAATTTTGTAAGAAATAATTGATATTGGGTATTCCTTTATATACATAAGAGACACTTCTAAAATATATTGGTGGTCTACATTCTTATCTCAAGTATACTATTCTTATGTTAAATCCTTCTAACTTTGATGAAATGTGTGTACAAGCCATTCACATTGAATCAGGTAAAAGGAATGTTGGTGATAGTTTTTCTACAGATGCCTTACATGGAAAGGATTCAGGGAAAATAAAAGAGAAAGAAAATAAGATAGCCACAACAAAGAAGGAGAAGCCTACTTGCAATCATTTCAAGAAGGAAAGCCATGATGGATATCATTGTTGGATCTTACATCTTGAGTTGAAGCCAAAGAAGTATGCAAATCAAGGGAGAAAGAAGACCACAACTGCAACAATTCAAGTGGATCTGGGATCAAACTCAGGTGATGAGACTAAAATTGTAGCTATGGAAATCCAAGGTGTAACTTCTATTGCAAGTAATATCTCTTCTAATTCATATGTTGTAAATGATGAGTGTAAAAGGAATGAACGTTTCCACATAAGGGTCATAACGAATCATGTTAAAGTTGATACTCTTGTAGACAGTGGATCACACGCCAATGTAATCAGTGAAGAGGTTGTAAATAATTTGGGACTTGAAACTAAGCCACATCCTAGACCATATCCATTGGGATGGATATGTGTTGATAATAATTTGCAAGTAACCAAGCAATGCAGAATTAAGTTTGCAATCACTTCTAAGTAATTTGATGAAGTAGATCTTGATATAGTGCCACTAGACATATGTGGAATTGTCCTGGGAATCCCATACCTTTATGATAGAAAAAAATCTTCTACATGGAGGAAAACAAATATTTCTTCAATAAATATGGGAAAGAGTACATTGTTCATGCTCATTGCATGAAAATTGACAGGTCTTTTGCAACTACAGGGAAGTTAGAAAGAATGGTAAATGAAAGAAAGAGTTTAACACTTATGTCTGTAACAAATCATAAAGAAAGTGATGCTAAACATTAAATGGTTAAGTATGTTTCTAAAAATCATGAAGTGTCACAAGAAGTAAAACATGAGGTTCAGATGCATACATTGGTTATTGTTCCCTTTCAAAAGATAAACCATGTTTTTTCATTATCATTAACATATTTAGTAGTGTTGTTTAGTTTGTCGCTATTCAGTGGTGTATGGATGCTAAATGCGACAAGTAATTGTGAAATAGATGGGATGATTACTTTGATAAACAATGTTGTCTCAGTTTTTATGTTTGTTGTGGCCAGTCAAGTGATTATTGTCCAAGTAGAAAGGATGGATGATACAGGACAAATGTGGAGGTAGTACCCTCACTTCCTACCTAAGTAAAACTAGACTTTTGGTGGTCCAAAAGTTTCCAGTGGGGAGGTGTGATCTAAGAGGATCCCGACATGCTTAAAAATCATATTTATCTAATGCTCAAGAAAACTACACCATCATGAAGTGCTCACTGCAAGATTTTTGGTGGTGTAAACAGATCAAAAATCCGAGTCCATATGCGAAAGTTATCGCAGTCTGAAGTTTTTTCCCAAATAGGAAAACATCAAAGTCAGCCGTCCGTATTGATGATGTCAGTAATATGTCAGCATGAGACATGGAAGAGTGATGTCAAACATATGGATCGTACATATGTTGACATGGAAGCACCAGAAGCTGACATGCGTAAGCCTGTTTTGACATTTTCAGGTGCTGATGTGGCACTGACTAGACTGTACATGCTAACACGTGGCAGTCTGTACAATGACCTGGAAGTTTGATGTGTTGACACATGGCACATTATGGGTGTGATGTGGCATACATGTGGCACACTCCAATTCAGACACATGGCGGTACGAGAAGAGGGTACAATTGACTTCTCATTCAAGTTGGCATTGACTGGGTAGTCTACAGAGCAAGTGATGTGGAACTTACTGAGAAATGACATGGCTCCAACCAATATAGTGATGCCAAGTGGCCAAATCCAGTGGTTCCATGTGGCACCTTGGATCGTTCCAAATGGCCGGTTCAAAACCAATTTTTTTTATAGCTCCACAGGAATCAAACTCTAAACCTCCATCGAGTCAAAGACTTCACAAACCACCGCCCAACTGATCAGGCTACCAAGTCGTTTTTTTGTACAATTGGCATGGAATATTTATAATATGAATCGTTGGGATATGGAAAAATTAAAAGGGCGCCAAGGAGGGTCAATCCCATGACCTCATTGAGCATAAATATTAATACATTTTTTCTATCCAAGTTAGTGGAGGGCATGGCTTGTTAGGCCCCCCTCCTATAATTATTTTGTAATCACCCGCTGCAGAGTATAAGGGGTGAGCATTGGTCAGTGGGGGCTACTCGACAACCAAGATGCGTTATTTTTTTTTTTCCACATGACCAGGAGCTGGAGACCAGGGGCACATGACACATTTTTTTCTACAGAGTGGGTTTTCAACAATATAACAAGATTTTATTAAATCTTTTAATATTTTTATGCCTTGTATTATGGGTTTATTACCATATTTTTGGGGATTTGAGCCTAGGAAGAGGCTAGAACTTGGGAAGAAGTAGGGATTCGACCCCCAACTCTTTTTCTACATAAAACATGTTTGTTTTCCATAAAAAAACAATGATTTTGTTGTAGGGATGTGGAGAGAAAACCTATAGAAGAAAAACCATTTTTTCCGGTTCTCATATTGTAAGAGGCCTTTTGAGCTCATTCGAGAGAGGATTTTGGTGAGGTATTTTTCATCTGTTCATGGAGGTCAAGTAAAACAAATTCATATTTCTTTTGAAGTAGATTGTAATCATCTTGTTGATGTAACTGAGCATTCAAAGAAGAGAAATAAATCAACCACCATTAGAAGAGGGACCCGAAGATGTAGCCACACCTTGGTGAAATCCGTTATCAAACTTTTGGTGTCTCTATTTCTCTCTTGCTGTTGTTCTTCCTTCTTTATTTTTTTGACTTAATAATTATTAATTTCGCATAATATTTATAATTTTATGTGTTTCACATTCTTATCGATACAATGCATAAAGTACATAAACTTAACTTGCAAAGTTTGTCAGTAAAACCTTCTCACATTAAGATCAAATAAGCTTATTCCTTTAATAAAGTTGTAATTCACATTACATAACTGTGGTACCATAGTTATTTAGTATCATGTTGTTAATTTAATTATTACATACAACACATTTCAATATTTTGTTCAAATATTTTTTTGTAATATGTCTAGTCCTCTAAGAAAGTTGTAATCCACATTATATAACTATGATGGCATATTTGTCTATTATAATTGTTGTTAATTTAATTATTACAAAGTCACCAATTTTTTATGGTTGGTGATTTTCTAACTTCTAGGGGCTAACGGTTACAAAAAATGCACACTTGAACCATTTGCGTGGTCATCTTTTGTTTCTCTGTCATCTCAATAATATGAGCTTTCAAAATGATACTTCATTGTTTTATTGAAGTATCTCCTTTTGATTCGAGACATTCAACACATTTTTCTAGAAAGTGTATAAAAGTTCTAGGAGGCTCTGGAAAATCCTTTGCCTCGAATAGATAAAACTTTCTCTGAATTTTTGGAAGCCGATCTTCAATCCCTTTATCAACAAACTTAATTGATTGCAATTTTAAGTTTCTCTACACCAACCACCTGTCTATTAGGGTAACATCAATTTATTTTAGTTGTGAAATTTCCATCTGAATTTCGTTCAAGTTCTCTTTTAAATTCAATTGATGTCTTATAATATTAATTTGTCCTAGTAGCCCAGTACATTTGTCTCTTTCAATATCTAATGATCCTTTATCTATCAAATCAAATATTTCTTTGCAATCATCTTTGATTTCCTTGGCCATTCTCTTGTTTTCAGCTATGTTGGCCTCCCATACTTTGAGTATGATATCTCCTTTGATCCTCTTTGTGACAGATAGATTTGGAGTTTTTGATACCTCTTCATTTCCAGAAAGTACAAATGCTTTTTGAAAAGTAGCCCTTGCTGCTTTAGTCTCTTCTTCCTTCAAAACAATGTTATCAAAGGATTTACTTACTTCTTGGGAATACTTCTGAATAAATTCTACTTTGGAAATCAATCTCTGTTTCTCTGCATCTATCTTCATATGCACTTCCAATGACTGGACCTGAAGAACCTTTAAATCTATCACCTGATTCTGAATGGAATTCAACCTCTCCTGCAATTGTCTTGCTAATTATTCGCGCTGGGTTGCCTGCCCTTGAAATTTTTGCATTTTCTTATACATCTCATCCAAGATAGACTTGAGCAATTGGATTTCCTGTTTGTCAACAAATCTAACTTGTTCTAGCCCTTTGTTTAACTCTTCTCTTATATTTTTCTCAATATTTTTTATTTGGCTTTGCAACTGGGCTATCATGTGATTATTCTGCTTCAGCCTTGTTTTCATATTGTCAACTGTGAATAGATTGGCTATTTCCAAAGCTCCCATAGAGCTCGCAACCTCTATAGAAAAATCTTCTTCTTATAAGTTCTGCCCTTCTCTCTGATGCATCTCTTGCTTCAACACAAACTTCCTCTTTTTACTGAAAAAGTCATCACAGGGAGGTATCTCTTCTCTAGAGATAGGAGTAAAGTCACTAACATATATGACTTCCAGCCGGGGGAGCCCAAAAGTGGACTGTAAAGGAGTCAAGGAAGCAATGGGACTACCCAACTTTGTAGATTTTTTTTCCCCTGTTGTTTTGGGAATATCAATATGAAAAGTTGATGATGAAGGGGGAATTAATTTACTAGACTCGGGAGGTGTCTCAGACCCTTTTTATGTTTCAGATACTGGGTTCTCTGTCTGTGTAACTTCTACTTTTTGTGAAGATTTTTTAGTCTCCTTTGGTTTTTATTTGTATTTTCTTTATCTTCCACCTCTGATCCGAAACCTAGGGGAGTAATTTCTTGTGCTGGAAGAGGGGTTGTTGATTCTCTTTGCAGTACCTTTGGAAAACCACTTCTCCTGTGTCTCTAGAAGGCTAGAAAACTGGTCTGCAAGTTGGGTGATAATGTTTGAACCTTGTCTAATACATCCTCATAGGTTCTGGCTCCTTTGAACATGTCATCGCAGGGGGATTTTTCATGTTCATATGCTTTCATGTTGCAGTGAACAAGGTGATTCCCCACAATTTGATAAGGGTCTTGTTTTCTGTGTTCGAGATCTAACAATTTTACCTCTTCTAGTGCAACAAATTCAACCTTGGAATGACCTAATTTAAGTAGTGAAAACTTCCCAATATGTACCGGGAAGATTGACTAGAACTTCTTTTGAGATGTTTTCCGTTCTATCCCGATGCCACCTGTTATTATTTGATAGGCCACCTCCCTGCACACCAGTTTGTTAGGAAGGAACTTTGGAAGTATGTGAGGAGGAATCGAGCATCTGAAAACCCTGACATAGGAGAAACCCTCCTCAATAAACCAATCAACAATCGCCCTGAGGTTTCCTATGATTGATTCTGAAATACGAGGGGGTGCACATCCATACAACATCTGGTGCACATGTATCACTACAAAATGACATATTTCGTAAAATGAATATTTAACATTTTCCTCCCATAGCTTAGAGTGATAAACATGAATGGGTTCAGTATAGGCTGGGTTCCAGCTCCAGTTCAACAAAGGGAATGGAGTCACGAAATAGATAGCATCCATAACGTATGAAAACATGTAAAAATATACAGGTCGACCTTTGGATTTTTCCGTTTGGTACTCTGTAATCTCCTTAGCTAGATTATCTGATAACATCTTTCTCCAATTGAAGCTGTAACCCTCGACTACTTCATGTAAAAGCGACACCCATGTTGCAGGGAAATGGGTAGGGATTTTCTTCCCGAAAATTCTACATAGCATCAGAGCTACATAAACCATGTACTCATTTAATGGAGCCGTGGCATAATTTCCATGGGTATCAACCCTAAATTTTGCTAGAATTCCCCACCAGTCTTTGATTATACCAGGATATGTTTGATCTGACTCTATGCATTATTTTCTCTGAAATTCACTTACGAATTCTACATTATAAATGTATTTAGTATTTGGAGTTAGTTTATACATTACTTGGATATTCTCTGGTTTAATCGAGTTGACGATGACCCCTTGGCTATTTAAAATACTCCTCATCTGCACGTTGATTTTCTCTAAAGCCCAACTGATCATATCATTGTATGGCATGAGTCGTGGGTGTGTGGCTATCTTGTGAAGCTCAGACTTTGCTATGTCCTAGAGTTTGTTCTTGGAATCATCAGGGAAATTCTTAATTTCATAGTCTAAGGTTTCAAAAATTTGCCTCCAGGATTTGATCGAATCAATAGCATGCGACGTAGTATCAGATATAAAATCTCCCTCCGGATTTGAGCTTTCACCTGCTTCTTCACTTTTCTTAGGTGCCTTTCTGGGTGCCATAATGTTTGTGCTAGGACGAATGCTTGTTGCAAAGAAAAAATGCGTAAGTTTTTCTAAATGCAACTTGCTCATGAGTCTGAAAAATAATAATGAAATTTGAAATACCAAACCTTTATTAACCTTTAACTTGTCTTACAATGAGTGTACCGATACAGGTGATAGAAATTTAATATCTTAATGGGGAAGATACGCCTGAAGATATGCAATTGTGTTAAAAATATCTCCCTTTGTCCGTTATAGATACTATCATATATATGCGATTCAAAACTGGAGATTCGAAAGGAATGTTTTCAGCAACTCCTGAATAACGAAACATGAAAAGTCGTTTAAACATCATTAATCCTATTTAAAATTAAGTTAGTTAAGTTTAGGCTTTTAATACTTTCACGATTTTGCATTTCAGAGTTTCAAGTATTGTATCCCCAAGAGGTATGACACAAAGAAACCCCAAATCGTGAAATCATGATGGGATTAATTAAGGCGCTAACCGGTTGTATTAATATTTTAATTAATCGAGATCACGGATAAGTTTTTACTTTACGGGAATTCAGGAATTGGGGGTTCGAGGGTCGAGATTTTGATATCATTTTGATGCAAGGAATCTTGAATCGCGACTGATTAGTGTTTTGTTAATTATTTTTAAGAATTTAATTAATCACGATTAAAAGATACTTTGTGAAAAAGCACGTCGGGATTTTATAACACTTTTTAAAGTTGTGATGGTTGAAAAGGAGCAATTGAAAAGCTTAGGAAGCTATTAATCGTTTTTATTTTTAATTCTTTCTTTCAAATTAAAGCCTTTTCGAGACTTCGGTACCAGGACTCTGGAGTTGTTAATTGACAGTCATACTTTGTGGATAGCCGAACCCCGAAACCCGAAAGTTTCAAAAGACTTTTGACTCCTTTTTAGAACTAGGGGCTGCTCCATAACTAGAAAATAATGGAGTTTTAGGTTTAGAGAGGAAAAATTAAACTTCGTTTCAACAACATGTACATTCCAGAATTTTATATTTTGCATTGAAAGTACATGTATTTATGAATATCTAGGATTCTAGAATCATTTCCAGTTTAGTTTACTTTCATGGTCTATTCAATTAAGAAAAAATATATTTTTGATGAATTATAAAGATTACCAAGCCTTATCCTTATTTACAATTTCAGGGAGGAACCTATAGATTGTATCTAGGGAACCTAAAATGACCTATACTTTGGGTGATTATACTTTAATCCTACAAATTATCCATCGTATACACAAATCCTTTAATGCATGTAACCAATTTACTACATACAGGATTTGCGTTAATTATTTGCAATGATTGTTCAATGCTTTTTCATATGAAGATGATAACTTCATATCAAAACTAGGACCCATTTCCATGTCATTATAAGGGACTATTGATGGCTTAGAAAAACTTTAAAGACTTCTCAAAAAGTATGATTAACATCGTAATTAAAGAATTCAAGGTAATGTACGATTAACATCCTAATTAAAATTTTTAAAGACATCTTAAAAAATATTAATTTTAATTATGAAATTGTGAATTTTGATTCCAAAAGTGTTGATATTATATTAAATTGTTACAATGTGCATTTAGATTTTAATATCTTTAAGCAAATTGAAAACAAAATTGAAATTATGAGCTACTTGAAAAATGTGTATGATGAACCTAACACTAAATATATTATACACATTAAACATAGTTTTCATTAAGTTTGATTGAAAAAACTTAAGTTGAAAAAGAATTTGATTTTGTGATCCGATAGCAAAAAATAAAAAATAACAGGTCATCTACTAAGGCTTGGTTTGTTGCATTTAGATTTTCATTTTTTAATTGAATTTGGAGTATATTCAAAATTCAAGGTAGTGTATGATTAACATCCTAATTAAAAATTTTAAAGACATCTTAAAAAGTATCAATTTTAATTATGAAATTGTGAATTTTGATTCCAAAAGTGTTGATATTATATTCAATTGTTACAATGTGCATTTATATTTCAATATCTTGAAGAAAATTGAAAACAAAATTGAAATTATGAGATACTTGAAAAATGTGCATGATGAACCTAACACTACTTATATTCTACAAATTAAACATAGTTTTCATTAAGTTTGATTGAAAAAACTTAATTTGAAAAAGAATTTGATTTTGTGGCGTGATAACAAAAAATAAACAAAACACTATCTACTAAGGCTTGGTTTTGCTGCATTTAGATTTTCATTTTTTTCATTGAATTTGGAGTATATTGAGAATTCAAGGTAGTGTATGATTAACATTTCCTAATTAAAAATTAATAGCACTAGTGAATACTTCCATTAATGGTAGGTGTCATATTAATGACACTAGTGGATACTTCCAATGTGCAGAGGATTGATAATCCATCAACCCTTTTCTACCCTTTTCGATACATAATTTTTTTATATCAATACCAATTTTAATGAAAATCACTTACTTATATTAAAGTATATTTTAATTTTACATATTAAAATGATCCGGATTTATGTAGGAACACAATGGTTTTATAAACAAAAATGGCTTGAGAATTGGCTTCCTCTCTCTGACGGCTCAAACCAACATCAACACTATAAAAAATTGATTCCAAATTTTCCCTGATTTCATTCCTAGCCTCTTTGCCAACCTCTGATGAAGCTCACAACTCTGAATGTGAGACAAATGCCCATATTTGACGAGATACTAAAGGTCATGGAGGCCTTTGCATTGTCGCATTTCGATATGCCTCTTTCTGATAATATGTCTGTCCTTTACCAACCCCATAATATTTGGATGCTAGGCTAGTATAATCATGGTGCATGTCCATGAAAAATTCTGCATAAAAGTGTCTAGAAAAATAATGTGGAACATCATCATTCCACGACAACTTCCCATATGATGCCAAAAATCTATTATAAAGATGTCCTTCTATGTTGCGGTGCTTAAAATATTGCAGCTTCAACATCTTTTGATTTGTCCCATCTTTGAAATTGAACATAGAAATTGCATTTTCTTTTGAAACTTTACTTTTTACTATGTCCCATTTATCAGGGCCCATCACCTCCGAATTTCGTCTCCTCATCAAATCGATAAAAATGTTAGTCATTGGCGCCATCTTTTGATATGCATCCATAAAGTTTTGTAATGAATGCAAAACAATCTCCAAGATTTGTTTAGTCTCACGAGGGAGATCTAAGCTCCTCAAATCATTTTACAACCTGATTTTAACACCTAATCCTCGTTTGAGGGTCATTGCTTCAGTAATCCCTTCCCAGAGAAGGTCATCACCAACATTCGAAGGATAGGTGGACGTAGGCGTGTAATCTTCTGTTTATTGATAACACCTCCTAAATCCACATTCATCCTCTTCACCAACATTAGAATCTTCATGATACCCACTCTCTCTTTCATTGTCTTCCCTTGCATTAAACTCATTGTCTACACATACACATTTGAAAGTAATTACAACATTTAAAATAATTTAACATAAGAAAATTAAAACACACACACACACACACACACACACACACACACACATACATGAAAATACAAAATCAAATAAAATTACCAAACATATTTTCTTGTCCTGATGTATTCCCTACATTCTTCGGTGTTGGAGTATTAATGTGCAAACTATCTAAGAAAGCTGCATCCATAACACTATTTTGAGCACATTCTCGAGATGATCTATTCACAGATTCATTTGATAATCTCCTCCTTTGACTAGATTTTCGTTGGTCACTCAGAGTCTCAATCAAACAAGGGGTTCCTCTTCTTCCTTCATGGGATAACCTAGAGTGTTTGCGAGGAATGTTTGGAGACTCAACATCTCACTTTTTTACTAAGATGCTATATATAATAAACATGAAAATTATTAAATATAAAAAAAAATGTGACATGTAGAAGATCATCTATATCTATGTAAATAGTAGAAGGTAATTTTTAAGATAATCTATGTGTAACATGTAAAAATTTAAGGGAAAAAAATAGTTAACTAAAAAAAATATTATTTTAATTTCTAAACATTAATTACTTAAAAACAATCACTGACAAAAAATTTACTTAAAACTAAAACAAGAAACAATATTACATAATATATTGTTGTTATCCTCTTAGATATATGCTTAGAAAATGCTTCAAGGGATCATTGATCAAACCCTCGGGGCATATCTCATCATGATACCTGAAACAAATTGCCAAGAAGAACTTTTAGGGAAAAATATCAATGGACTAACCAACAACATACACAGGTGGCACCAACAACAGAAGAGAAAAA
>SNQJ01S0014095.1:60012-70618 GCA_010110895.2 Picea sitchensis
TCCATATTTCTAACGTCCACAATATGTTAGCATGACACATGGTAGAGTGACTTCATTCGTACATATCTTACGAATGCTGACATGGAAACAACATAAGCTGGCACATGTCAACTTGTTTTGGCATTTTTGGGTGCTGATGTGGTGCTGAATGAGCTGTACGGACTGACACATGGAAGTCTGTATGATGACCTAACAATTTGATGTGTTGACACATGGCACGTTATGGGTGTGATGTGGTGCATAGGTGGCACACTCCAGTTAGGACACATGGCGATAATGGAAGAGGTTACATCTGAATGTGTAGCCGAGTTGGTGCTAACTATGAAGTCAACAAATCAGGTGATGTGGCAGCTTACTGGGTAGTGACATGGATCCAACCAATACAGTGATGCCAAGTGGCCAAATCCATTGGTTCCATGTGGCACCCTTGATTGGTCCAAATGGAAGGGTAAAAAAAAAAACTTTGTTATAGCTCCATAGGAATCGAACTCCAAACTTCCGTCAAGACAAAGACTTTGCCAACCACCACTCGAATGATTCGGCTACCAAGTCGCTTGTTTGTAAAATTAGCAAAAAATATTTATAATATGAATCATCGGGATATGGCACAATTGAAAGGGAACTGAGGAGGGTCGATCCTGCGACCTCATTAGGCCTAAATCTTAATACAGTTTTTCTAGCCAAGTGAGTGAAGGGCGTGGAATGTTAGGTGTGCCTCCCATAATTCTTTTGTAATCACTTATCGCAGACTATGAGGGGCGAGCGTTAGTTGGCGAGGGATACCCGTCGACCAAGGCGCATGACAACATTTTTCCACATGAACATTACCTGGAGACCAGGGGGCATGCGCCACATTTTTTGCTACAGAGTGGGTTTTCAGCTATATAACAAGATTTTATTAAATCTTTTAATATTTTTATGCCTTGTATTATGGGTTTATTACCATATTTTTGGATATTTGAACCTAGGAAGAGGTCAGGACTTGGGATTTGACCCCCAACTCGTTTTCTACATAAACCAAGCATGTGTTCCATAAAAAACTAATGATTTTGTTGCATGGATGTGGAGAGAAAGCCTGTAGAAATCCTATAGAACAGGTTCTCATGTTGTAAGAGGCCTTTTGAGCCCATTTGAGAGAGGATTTTGGTGAGGTATTTTTCATCTATTCATGGAGGTCATGTACAATAGATTCATTTTGTAGTAGATTGTAATCAACTTGTTGATGCAATTGAGCATTTGGAGAAGAGAAATAAAGCGGTCACCACTAGAAGTGGGACCTAGAGACTCAACCACACCTTGGTGAACTATGTTATCAAACTTCCCATGTCTCTATTTATCTCTTGTTGTTATTCTTCCTTCTTTAATTTCTACACTTAATAATTGTTAATTCTGCATAATATTTATAAGTTTATGTTTTTCGCATTCCTATTGATCTGGTGCAAAAAGTACATAAAATTAACTTGTAAAGTTTGTTTGTAAGTAAAATATTTTCACATTCAGATCAAGTTTTTGGTATCAAAGCATTTGGTTTTGAAGGTTTTATAGCAATTGCAAGCATTGGATGCTCACCAGAGCCAAACTCAAGCGTGGAGAAGGCCAACTTGAGGCTTTTAATCCAAATATTTAAAGAAGACTTCGTAAACAACAAATGTCTTCACTGAGGAAGCTAGGTCCTTATGCATCTGAGGATGATTTCTTTGAGGATTTTCAATTGATGAAAGCCATGGTGGAGGAGCTCTACAAGGAAATAGGACAACGAAGAATTCCAAGAATTCCAAAGGTTGAAGAAGGTGAATCTTCAGTAAGAGTAGAAGGAGGAGTTGGAGGTGGTGGAGCTTCATAACCTTCTTCCCCTTAATCCTCATCATCTACAAGTGAAGGAAGTGTACATTCCTCCAAGGATAAGCAACCTAAAAAAAATCATCATTCTTCTGAATTACCTTTACTAAAGCTTGATGTAAAATTTGAATTACCCACTTATGATGGTGAATTAAATGCAGAGAAGCTAGATAATTGGGTTAGACAACTTGAAGTCTATTGCAGGATACAAAGGATTGTTGATGATGAAACAATGATCCAACTTTCTAATCTCAAAATGGGAGGCACAACTCTCATATGGTGGGAAAACAAAACTAAATATGATCTCAGGAAAAGTGGTAAAATAATCTCTTCCTGGAATGCTTTTGTTACTGCATTGAAGAAATAGTTCTATCCATTAGCATACATGCAACAAGAAATGATGATTGGAAAATTTTAAAGAAAGATAAAGGTAAGAGTGTATAAGAGTATACTCAATAATTTCGTAAGAAATAATTGATATTGGGTATTCCTTTATATACATAAGAGACACTTCTAAAATATATTGGTGGTCTGCATTCTTATCTCAAGTATACTATTCTTATGTTAAATCCTTCTAACTTTGATGAAATGTGTGTACAGGCCATTCACATTGAATCAGGTAAAAGGAATGTTGGTGATAGTTTTTCTACAGATGCCTTACATGGAAAGGATTCAGGGAAAATAAAAGAGAAAGAAAATAAGATAGCCACAACAAAGAAGGAGAAGCCTACTTGCAATCATTGCAAGAAGGAATGCCATGATGGATATCATTGTTGGATCTTACATCTTGATTTGAAGCCAAAGAAGTATGCAAATCAAGGGAGAAAGAAGACCACAACTGCAACAATTCAAGTGGATTTGGGATCAAACTCAGGTGATGAGTCTAAAATTTTAGCTATGGAAATCCAAGGTGTAACTTCTATTGCAAGTAATATCTCTTCTAATTCAGATGTTGTAAATGATGAGTGTAAAAGGAATGAACTTTTCCACATAAGGGTCATAATGAATCATGTTAGCGTTGATACTCTTGTAGACAGTGGATCACACGCCAATCTAATCAGTGAAGAGGTTGTAAATAATTTGGGACTTGAAACTAAGCCACATCCTAGACGATATCCATTGGGATGGATATGTGGTGATAATAATTTGCAAGTAACCAAGCAATGTAAAATTAAGTTTGCAATCACTTCTAAGTATGTTGATGAAGTAGATCTTGATATAGTGCCACTAGACATATGTGGAATTGTCCTAGGAATCCCATACCTTTATGATAGAAAAAAATCTTCTACATGGAGGAAAATAAATATTTCTTCAATAAATATGGGAAAGAGTACATTGTTCGTGCTCATCACATGAAAATTGACAGGTCTTTTGCAACTACAGGGAAGTTAAAAAGAATGGTAAATGAAAGAAAGAGTTTAACACTTATGTCTGTAACAAATCATAAAGAAAGTGATGCTAAACATTAAATGGTTAAGTATGTTTCTAAAAATCATGAAGTGTCACAAGAAGTACAACATGAGGTTCAGATGCATACATTGGTTATTGTTCCCTTTCAAAAGATAAATCATGTTTTTTCATTATCATTCACATATTTAGTAGTGTTTTTTAGTTTGTCGCTATTCAGTGGTGTATGGATGCTAAATGCGACAAATAATTGTGCAATAGATGGGATGATTACTTTGATAAACAATGTTGTCTCAGTTTTTATGTTTGTTTTGGCCAGTTAGGTGATTATTGTCCAAGTAGAAAGGATGGATGATACAGGACAAATGTGGAGGTAGTACCCTCACTTCCTACCTAAGTAAAATTAGACTTTTGGTGGTCCAAAAGTTTCCAGTGGGGAGGTGTGATCTAAGAGGATCCCGACATGCTTAAAAATCATATTTATCCAATGCTCAAGAAAACTACACCATCATGAAGTGCTCGCTGCAAGATTTTTGTCGGTGTAAAACAGATCAAAAATCTGAGTCCATATGCGAAAGTTATTGCAGTCTGAAGTTTTTTCCCAAATAGGAAAAAATAAAAGTCAGTCGTTCGTATTGATGATGTCAGTAGTATGTCGAAATGACACATGGCAGAGTGATGTCATCCATATGGATTGTACATATGTTGACATGGAAGCACCATAAGCTGACACATGTAAGCCTGTTTTGACATTTCCGGGTGCTAATGTGGCACTGACTGGACTGTACATGATAACATGTGGCAGTCTATACAATGACCTGGAATTTTGATGTGTTGACACATGGCACATTATGGGTGTGATGTGGCATACATGTGGCACACTCCAATTCAAACACATGGCGGTACAGTAAGAGGGTACAACTGACTGTTCATTCGAGTTGGCATTGACTGGGTAGTCTACAGAGCAAGTGATGTGGAAACTTACTGAGCAATGACATGGCTCCAACCAATATAGTGATGCCAAGTGGCCAAATCCAGTGGTTCCATGTGGCACCTTGGATCGTTCCAAATGGCCAGGTCAAAACCAAATTTTTTTTATAGCTCCACAAGAATTGAACTCTAAACCTCCATCGAGTCAAAGACTTCACAAACCATCGCCCAACTGATCAGGCTACCAAGTCATTTTTTTGTACAATTGGCATGGAATATTTATAATATGAATCGTTGGGATATGGAAAAATTAAAAGGGCGCCAAGGAGGGTCAATATCATGACCTCATTGAGCATAAATATTAATACATTTGTTCTATCCAAGTTAGTGGAGGGCATGGCTTGTTAGGCCCCCCTCCCATAATTATTTTGTAATCACCCACCGCAGAGTATAAGGGGTGAGCATTGGTCAGTGGGGGATACCCGGCGACCAAGATGCATGAATTTTTTTTTCCACATGACCAGGAGCTAGAGACCAGGGGGCACACGAGACATTTTTTTTCTACAGAGTGGGTTTTCAACAATATAACAAGATTTTATTAAATCTTTTAATATTTTTATGCCTTGTATTATGGGTTTATTACCATATTTTTGGGGATTTGAGCCTAGGAAGAGGCTAGAACTTGGGATTCGACCCCCAACTCTTTTTCTACATAAAACAGGTCTGTTTTCCATAAAAAAAACAATGATTTTGTTGTAGGGATGTGGAGAGAAAACCTATAGAAGAAAAACCAATTTTTCCGGTTCTCATATTGTAAGAGGCCTTTTGAGCTCGTTCGAGAGAGGATTTTGGTGAGGTATTTTTCATCTGTTCATGGAGGTCAAGTAAAATAGATTCATAGTTCTTTTGAAGTAGATTGTAATCATCTTGTTGATGTAACTGAGCATTCAGAGAAGAGAAATAAATCAACCACCACTAGAAGCAGGACCCGAAGATGAAGCCACACCTTGGTGAACTCCGTTATCAAACTTTTGGTGTCTCTATTTCTCTCTTGCTGTTGTTCTTCCTTCTTTATTTTTTTCACTTAATAATTATTAATTTCGCATAATATTTATAATTTTATATGTTTCACATTCTTATCGATACGATGCATAAAGTACATAAACTTAACTTGCAAAGTTTGTCAGTAAAAACTTCTCACATTAAGATCAAATATGCTTAGTCCTTTAATAAAGTTGTAATTCACATTACATAATTGTGGTACCATAGTTATTCAGTATCATGTTGTTAATTTAGTTATTACATACAACACATTTCAATATTTTGTTCAAATATTTTTTGTAATATGTCTAGTCCTCTAAGAAAGTTGTAATCCACATTATATAACTATGATGGCATATTTGTCCATTATAATTGTTGTTAATTTAAGTATAACAATAATTTAACATAATTACACATGGAATAATTTATCAATTGATTGCAGACTAATGATGTTTTGCTCAACTGTAGGCTCTATTGCACATAAACTTGCCACTTTCAAGGTGATGAATCCACACAGAAGAATTTTCTATGGCTTGATCTATTCTCTCTCTCATTCCATTTCCATAATTTGTTCATTCTCATTGTTTTTTCCCTCTTTAACCACCTGCACAGCACAAGGAATGGAATCACCTCTTCTACCATGCACTTCCTTGAGCTATTCTTCAATTTCCTCACAGGATTCAATTATAAACCAACTAAGAAATATCAATGATGGAAACTTCAAGGATTCTCAAGTGTAATTATGTATCTCAATGGCATCCATTTCCTTGGCATATTGCCACAATTTCTCTAATGGGATTGCAACAATCAATACCCATAATTTTAATACAACATACCTGCAATTCACTCAACTCACACATAGGATGTGAGACTGTTGGGACTCAGAAATGTCGTATTTTCATCCACCTTTCGCTTTGTCATTCTTCACATTTCATCGCCCCATTAACCTTTTATGATATCATTTTCATAAATATATTTGGGTTTCATATTATTGTTTTCCACTTTATTCATTTTTGTATTAAAAAGGAATTTATGATAAAATATTAGAAAATCGACATGTTTTCATATATATCTAAAACATTTGTGAGCTTTGTAATGTGTAGGAATATATGAAGGATTAATTCAAAAAGAATTCTCGAATACTTCCTCCACCATTTCAATATTCCAGGAGATAATTCAAGCCTATTTCAAGGAGAATATCATGGGGAATGGATAACATATCTTATCCAAGATGTATGAGAGATATGTGTGAGGATTTGAAGGGATCACATTTTGTAATAATGGGAAAAAGGTTGAGATAAAAGTGGATTTGTAATTATGATATGCTTATCTTATCTTCAAGGCTCTCATGTATAAAAGACAACTCAATCTCTTCACGAGGGAGTAGTCATTAGGATTTGAAAGAAATAAGTCTGGAATGAATCTTAGAAAGTTGGATTAGTCTTATATTTTTATGTCGAGTCTAGATTTTGTAATTTTGGAGAAAGGGATTCTTAGTTTGATTCATGCTTTCAATATTGTTTCATGATTTGTCATTTGATTCTTGTAATGTAATTTGAGATTGCTTTACTGTTAGTGTGAGCTCACATGTGTTGTCTTGTTTCTCCTCACATGTTGTTTTTCCTTTGATGAAATTTTCCATTTCAAGTTAATTTCATTTACGCAATTTTATTTCAGTCGTGTGTTGTAGCAATTCAATTCCAAGCCATCTATTTCAACTTCTTGCATTAGATTGATGATTCAATTTTAGTTGTATCTTTACCATTAGATTAGGTTAAATTAGCTTCAATCCTGCATATACTTTGCATGTGCTTCGTAAGCCTACAAACCTCAAATTGACAAATTAAATATTTGGGCAAGTACTACAATGCAATTAATACGACATTAGTTCGGATCAACATTTTAGTGTCATTCATTTGAACGAAACAACTGTCGTTCCATTTGTTACTATTATTGTTCCCTTTGTAGGTAGTGTCGTTCATTTGAACGGAACAACTGTCTTTCCCTTTTTTATGATTGTTGTTCCCTTTGCAGGTAGTGTCATTCATTTGAATAGAACAAATGAATGTCAAAGATAACATAGGTTGCATCTCTGGAGGGTGAGGTATTGAAAATGGAAGGTAAGAACCTATATAGGCAACAAGTAAAATGCTTGTGCCAACACATACCTTCGGATGATGCATAGAGGTTATATAGGTTCATAGACTTTGATGACATTCTTGAAAGAGAAGACGGATCCTCGGTTGATAAATTAATGTTAGACTAATGTTGTTTTTAAGACATCTTTAGAGCCCAACATTTTGGATTCATTGCTGGGGAAGCATGATGGATTGAGGTATCAGTTTATTTTTCATTTCAATTCATGCAAGTTTGATCTAGATGTGTTGGTAAGGGTTCATAGAAGCTACTTAAGTGGAGACTCCTCACGTTCTCCCTGCCAACTATGTAAGTGTGAATTTCAATTTCTTTAAAGATTGTTTCAATTTCCGCAACAATGATTTCAATTTCTGCAAGTGTGTTTGATTTCTGTAACTGTAAAGAGTAATTTTTTTCCTGTTTCATTGAGAATTTTTTTATTTCAGTTTTTCATTTCGATTTGGGTGCTGTAAGAATCCTTTTTCAATATTGTTTAACTATGAGTTTAATCTTGGAACAACTCACTTAGATCTTAGTGAAAGTCAAGATCCCCACTTCTTGGGAAGAGGAGATCTTGATAGCAGCTGAGAGCTTAATTAATCCTCCAACAACAAACGATGAATCAACATACGAATAATCCTGCATATTTAATGAAGAACAATTAGGCGAGAAGGAGGTCGAGGAGGACAAAGAGGAGCTGCAACATGATCTGAGTAAGAAAAATTGCACCTACAAAATCCTGATCGAGTGATGGTTTCAAGCGAGTACTAGGTTAGTTCCATTTAGTTGCCTGTTCATATTGTATCTGCAAGTAAGAACAATAAAGCATTAGCTAAATAAATAAAAATTGGTTTGCAAATTTAGGTGGATGAATTCTTTGAGCTTTTACATACTGAAACAGTGGCTAAAGATGTATCCCGGTCGCGATCGGTTGAACCAAGTCTTCTTGTTTTTAACTTTCAACCTAGTTTATTTTTGGTTTGCATGGCAACAACACCATGTTTTTTCTTCGTCCCTTATCCTATAGATGCCTGGAAATAACCCTGCAAACAAACAAAATAGCATTCATATTGATCTCAATAGCAAGGAATATATCTTTTTCTGGTGGTACACTATAAAGCTATAGATTTCCCTTCCCTAGATCAACCTATATTTGAAACAATGGCCAAGCTCTGATCTCTACAATCCACTATCAACAAAATAATCCGGTATGGTCCTTTCCCCTCCAACAATGAATGAATTCCCGTATGTTTGGTTCTCCCCTTGTATGGTATGACCCCTGGTTCCTAGCTTCACTATACATAACTAAAGAATCCATCTCCACCCCTATCTACCTTACCTAGTCCATCTACAAAAGAACTTTCCTTCTCCGATCTCTCCCATGCATGCTAGTTCCTATCTTTCCATTCGTATCTTTCAGCTGATGAATTTTAAATGCAAATAAACATTGAAACACCAATAAGAAATCATTGTTTTATCGGGTTGAGGAGCCCATGATCAACTAAAATTTTCAATGTGCATTCATCTTAAAGTAGTTAACGAAAAATCTGTCAGTAAGCGTTTTTGAAGGATGATGGAAATCTTAACTAAGCAAGTCTGTTGTCATAATGATTTCACTAGTATAATTGGATTTTCCTCGGCCAAAATCCACGGATTGTCACGATCTCTCAAATAAAAAATAAATGTATTCCTCGTCTAGAGGTAATGGAGCCAAACCCCATAAGTATCTCACATAACTATTTTGAAATTTTATCAATATGTGTTGGATTTCCTGAATTTTCTGTCCATCCACATTTTCTTTGTGCTTCATTAAGTTAAAATTATTATAGTGTTGCATATTTGATGGATCCTTCTCTTATTTGGAGAAATTTTTTTGATCCAGGTGGATATTGGTGGCCACCCACCTTGTCCGACTGGATCAAAACAATTTTCTGGCAATTTTGGCAATTTACTATTTTTAGCAGTTTTTAACTTCTGGGGCCATTTTGAGGGCCTAAATGAAGGTTTTTCGGGATAGACCTAAATAAAATATGGAAAAAGGCATGATTGAGGCCCCAAAATGAATATCCTCAATGATACCTTTCCAACGGGCTATCATACGCCTAAAACGGAGATCGTATGCAAAAGTTACGACCCCGGGAAGTTAGTGTACTAACTTACCCAAACGGTGCCCACATGACTTTTGGTGCTTCATCTCCTAGGGTTAGGTTTTTGGATGTATAGGGTTTTTGGAATTCTTATTTATTGTAAAAATTCCTTCAGAGCCTCACTGTAATCATCTTCTTGCGAATGCGAGTAGCCATCCCATCTCTTCTAAGAGATAAGATGCCACCATTCTAGCGAGTCTTTCACTCTGTATTTTTACAGTCTCTGTACACTTCTTTCATTGATAGAAATCATGTATTACTGTGTATCTGTGTTTATGGTTGCATCTCTGATACATTTATATTATATTATTGAATATCTGCGATATCTCTGTGCATTTCTTTATTATATCTCCACTCTCCTTTCGTGCCGAAAATAATCCGGATCAATGGTATCAGAGTAGGCTGCTCTTGATCGTTTTTTTAGTGCATGTCCCTGACGAGGTCCGAGTATAGAAATTTGGGTCTCGAGCTTGTCTCTCTTGAATAAAATCTCTCTCTCACACCCAAGAAACCCTCAATGACGGAAGAAAAGAAAAACGACGGAGCAGACGATCCTATCAGTCTGTTGATTGAGAAAGCTCTCACGCGACAGAGGGATGAAATGATGGTGAATTTTTCCCACATCCTTCAATGCCTGCCGATAGAAGCATGCACATATTCATCAAGAGGCCACTTTGGAGGCACCTCACCTTTCAAGGTACAAGTTAATTTTTATATTCCTGTATTTGAATGACAGATAGATGCAGAAGCCCTAGAAAATGGTTAACTCTGCTAGAAGGTTATTTCTCTGTTCACAATTTTTTCGACAAAGAAAAGATCACCTTCGCACCCCTTAAATCTCTCCCTCATGTCAAACATTGGTGGGAAACTTACTGGGAGAAAAGTTCCACAGAGGAGTGTTAAGCCCTAATATTGGCTCATTAACCCTTAATTGGGGCATATTAGATTAGTAATCTTATTAGTTTTATGTTGGCTTTAGGCCATTAGTTGTAATTATACCTCCTAGTCTCCTATATATACCAAGGAGACATTTTCATTTTGAATCATCTTGTACTTGAACATTTAAGTGGGGTAAAAGGAGGTTTCCCCCTCGAAGAGGCTTATTA
>SNQJ01S0014095.1:88581-102752 GCA_010110895.2 Picea sitchensis
ATTAGATTAATGATTCAATTTCACTTGTAGCTTTACCAATAGATTAGGTTAAATTAGCTTCAATCCTGCATATACTTTGCATGTGCTTCATAAGCCTACGAACCTCATATTGACAAATTAAATAGTTGGGAAAGTACTACAGTGAAATTAATACGACATTATTTCGACTCAACATTTTAGTGTCGTTCATTTGAACAGAACAACTGATGTTCCCTTTGTTACAATTGATGTTCCCTTTGCAGGTAATTTCGTTCATTTGAACGGAACAACTGATGTTCCCTTTATTACGATTATTGTTCTCTTTACAGGTAGTGTCGTTCATTTGAACGAAACAACTACATGTCAAAGATAGCATAGGTTTCATCTTTGGAGGATGAGGTATTGAAAATGGAAGGTAAGAACCTATGTAGGAAACAAGTAAAATGCTTGTGCCAACACCTACCTTTAGATGATGCATAGAGGTTATATAGGTGCATAGACTTTGATGACATTATTGAAAGAGAAGACAAATCCCTGGTTGATAAATTAATGTCTGACTAAGGATTTTTTTAGGACACATTTAGATCCCAACAGAGACCACATTCCTGCCATACAAATTGATAGAATAATCCTTGCATAACCCAAATGCATGCATTATATTTTCATGTTCTCAACTCAACTAGTGGATTCTCTAGAAGCCCACCTATCCCCCTTTCACAATAATCCAAATTTTGGCTTATAAGAAAATATTATTATTCATCTTTAGTCTCTTTGAAGCTCCATAAGCCCCCTTTCATTTATCTCTCATTGAATCATAGCCCCACATGTATTTTCGTCCTACTTGATATGGGTGATATATTTTTATTATTGATTATAGATGTACATATTACATGGACTCTTAGCCTTTCATCATGCATACATTTACATTTCTATTGTTGGAGTATTACAATTGTGCTTGGCATCAGGTTTGAAATTTTGGAATTTCAATGTCACTCTATTTGTCCAACGAAAATTTGATGATGGTAAAATTTTTTAAGTGTTCACTTTAAGTCTCACCTAAATTTATATCTATCTTTGTTTTTTGTTATATGAAAATTCTTTCAAATATCAGATCCATAGTCCATCCATGATAAAATAAAATAAAATCATAGTCCATTAATAATAGAAAACCAATCCCCGACAACCCAACTATGTCCCCATCTTTAATGCATTACATTGTTCACCAACTAAAATGCCACTAAATTCAAATTGATATTATCCATGATACAAAAGTATGTATATATAAGAACAAATACAAGTAATGAGACAATGAAACATTTTTATTTCAGAATGTAAGATCATGAACATGAAAATAAAAAAAAACCAATCTATTGTGAGCTGGCAACTTCAACCAATCTCAAATTGGTAAACCACACTACCAAGGATTTGGGATTTTTAGAATGGGAAAGTTTACATGGAAGTTCAAATAGGATATTTTACAATCCAACATTGAATTGAAAATTTGTATAATTAAGTGCATTAAGGGGCTATTTATATTGGACAACTTTAAATAGTTAGAGATTTAATACAAGGTTTGGCATATTTTTTCTTTGAATTGTAAAATTTCATTAAAAAATCCATGCAATTGTAAATTTTTGTAATTGGAATGTTGTAAGGATTTTGAAGGTGGCATTAATTTGTGTATTCAAGATTTAATTTATACCATTTTCATAAATTGATTTAAGAAAAATGGCTTGTCTTATGAAACCAATAGGCTAAATCACCAATCCATTAACATTCTCTTATTAAACCAATATGCCAAATCATTAATCCATTAACATACAATACTCCATTATATTATGTAAAAATATTCTAAATACACATTAAGATTTTTTTACTTACATGAGTAGGGAGGTTGAATTATAACATATAATAGTTACAAAACTATAATTTCTCGATAAAACTTCATAAATATATTAAGATAAATGTACATATATCGATCCATAGGCTGCAATATGTTGAGAGAAAGTTATAATTATACTTCAGAATCTAGATTTTCAAGAGACAACATACAAGCTTATCAAATATTTTAATAGGTCACATATAGATCTAAACGAGTTATTGTAGATCCATGTACCTTTAGACGTGTGAAAATTTTGATCCCTTGTCAAATAAGTTTCAAAATAGAAAATCCAATCTACACAACTTCAAATTTCAAGATTGCTTGAAATCATTTAATATATAAGAGAGAATGGATTTGCGTTCATATTTAAATTGACAGAGGTTTCAACCCATATGTTAGGATCATCATCAATAGCAATGTAATGTACCCATCCCCCAACTAGGTCATGTCACCGCTAAAATGACCCAATAAAAACCTTTGATACTAAATCAAATGCGGAAAATAACACACAACATGATATTCAAGTTCACTCAGATGTCCATACTTAATAAAAACATAAATATAATTACTCTTGTTTTACACAACAACAGTTAAACCTCCACAACAACATTTAACCATACAAATAGATATTCATGTGCATCAATATATGCATAGCAATTAAAACTAACCAAATATATCTTAGAGTGAATTGCAAAACAAACATGTCAACATTAAACACAAATCAACACAAAAATATATAACACTTATCTTATAAAATTTGCAACCTGATGTAGAGGATGGACGTTCCTCCCAACCATAGCCTTATTGTTTCAATTTTCAATAGCAAGAGACCCCCGAGTTGGGGTTATGAATCCAAAAGAGACGATGGTCCCTAAGGTTGGCCAATGTTCCCCTCTCAACAGTCAAAACTCATAACTAATTCCAATCCACCAACTCTCTTCCCCTCAACCTACAAAACCCAAGGGATGGAATCCCCCTTCATCACTCATAGTGCCTCAATCCTTTCCACTCCCTTCCAGGGATTCCATAATAGGTTGGACATGAATTATACTTGTTGGCACCTCAGGAATTCTACAACTGCAACACAAATTCTCCCAACAACAAAATGCGTGCTTCCTTGGATGAATTTCGAACAAAAATTCACTCACAGGCCCACAACCTCTTTCTCCATGAAATTCTAGCTCCAAACAACTTCCAAAAGTGCCCAAAATAGCTACCTTCAAGCTTCAACACTCATAACTCCATTGTTGTCTAGAAAACTCCATGTAAAAACAACTCTCTCTACAAAAATGTGAATGCATCATTTTGGTCTCCTACGCATACGAATTTCCTCCCTCTCTCTTGCTTACTTGACTTGAAATCTTTCCCAAGATGATTATACTCAGCCCCCATGCTCTGAATAACTATTGGATGTGATTCTCACACCCACCCTCTTACATGCATTCACTGATTGGGTTCTAGAACACTCAACAACTAATGGAAGGTTCATGGTAAGGCTAATTTTGAAAGAAATAATTAATGAGTTTTGGTTTAATAGACATGGATAACTCTCCCCCCTTAGACCAGCTCATTCTCTTGTGGATAATTAGCCCACAAATATTCATTCATGTCAATCTACAACTAGTGATACATTTTATTCATTATATTTAATTTGCATCATTTACATATTACATTGCTTTGGCTCTCAGCTATATACTATATGTACAATACACATCACTTGGATCTCGGCTATATACTATATGTACAATACACATCACTTGGCTCTCGACCATATACTATATCTACAATATACATCGCTAGTATGGGGTTTGAAAACATAGATGTTACATTCCCATCCCCCTACAAACTACACTTTCCTTAGTGCACATAACCATACAATTTACACATTGACATATATAAAAACATTAAATCAAAATACTTGACAATTATGCAACTTAATGACTCATGTAGAAATTCCAACCAGTAAATCCCCTTTCCCCTCAACCCACACATCGATTGGATAGGAAATATCATATTCGTGGCTCCAAGAATCTTCAGCTACCAAATGGAGTCTTCATTCACTTATATACAAATGTACATACATTTTTCTTCAAAATTTTCAAAAATTTGTGGGTATGATTCCCACATGGGTTCCTCATGCTCCCATGTAGCCTCTTCAGGATAGTAACAGGTCCATTAAATCTTTACCAAGTTGATGGATTTGTTCCTGTGCACTTTGAATTTATGGTCTAGGATGAACACTGGTTCCACCCCGAAATCCCCTTCATGGTCCACCTGGATCACATTCCAATCAATCAAATGATTAGTGATGCAGGAGCATCGCCAACAAAAAAGCACGAGGAGAGGACAACTGGATATACAACAACGCGCATTTTGAAGATATTTTGAAATTCCAAGGATGGCACATTAATGTAATATCTGACAAGATATATATGCTTGGGGATTTTAATGCAGATCTTGAGCATTGGTATCATCTATCGGTTGTGAACAATTAATGTAATCAATGTAAAGTAGTTGTAGAGATTTTAATTCAATAAGATAGCTTAGAGTTGTAGGAGGGAAAAAATTAAGGAGACTCCCTCGTAGTTGTATTTTATTATCATTTTCTCTCAATTGTAATTAAGCTGTAGAGAAAGAGAGAGCAGAGAAGAACATATATTGTAGAAGTTGTATGAGAAGATAGTTGTTGCTATAGAAAACCATGTACATATACACTTGGATTTATATAAGAATTCTTTGATCCAATTTCATGGTATTTTATGAATCCTGTTTACATCTATTGAATGGTATGTTTACAGTTTAATTTCAGTTTCTGTTATGCATTTGTTTCAATGTTGTGTATGTGTGTGATTTCATGTTGAATGTATGAAGTCTATGAGAGGGAGAGTATGAGTTTAAATTGTTTCTCTTCCCGAGAATCCCTGCAAGGAGTGCAGTGAAAGTCCTCAAGGAGTGCGTCGACAATTTTTGAGTTTTATCTCAAAAAGCTTAGGAGAGATACCATTGATATTATACTAGTGGAAGTGCAAGTGTAGCACATAGTCGTGCAATGTATGTGCAGGTCAGGTCGAGTCTTATATTTTTCCAACCCAATGGTGCAGACCCCCTACCTCTACTTTGGTAGGGTCTACTGACCTCCTGGTCAAGGATTGTTCTTCAATCTATTAAGATGAAGCAACTCTTCGATTCCTTGCTAGAATCCCATGAACAAATCCACAGGTCCTTTATGAAACTCCACCTGTTCAACTAAGAACCAAGCGTGAGCCTCACCTCCACATGACCATGGGCTATGACTGCACACCTACACAAAAGGCATGTTGCGATTTCGCGTGTCGGGACTTTATGGATGAGCCAACCCTGACTCCCCGATTCCTGAAATATCGAAAAGAGCTTAACGTTCCTTAGCTCTTCCCTTAGCCTCTACCCATGTTACCATTCACCATGACCTGGGGCTCAAATATCAAGAACATTGGGATTTTGTGTATCGCGAGGTCGAAAGACTTTCCACCTCTATTATCCTGATCCCCGAAATGTCGAAATTCTTCCTGAACAATCAATGGTCCAGATCTCTCCTTGATCAACAATTGTGATATAATCATGGGTTCGTGTTTCACGAATTATCACAAACTTTCCCTTTGACCTTTTCAAGTCACGAGTCAGAGAAATGTTTATCACTTGCCACGCGTCCCTCTTGATGGACGGTTAGGATCATTATAGCTCTCTCCCTTGCAAATCTCTGACATATGTGGATCTCTGCCATGTGTCTTTTCCAATGGATGGTCCTGATAATGTCGAGACTTCACGTATCATGAAGTAGGATCTCCTCCTATGCACTCAAATGGAATAAACCTTGTACACCTCCTCTGGATCCGACGACTATTGGTCCACACGCATCCAAATCCAACAACTCAGATATATTTCTCCTCTGTTCTTACTCCTTGTTGTCTGGACTATGATTTGGTGGTTTAGATATTTCATGGTGATCAATCCAATAGTCACTGTAGCTCCTCCTCTCGAGCTTGTGCTTTCTTCCCTGAATTGGAAGATTCCAAACATTTCAAAGGCTTCGAACTTTGAGTCTTTTACAAATCCACTTCTTGGATCTCATTTTCACCTCTATAAAATGTTATCTCTTATGATTTTGTGATATTTTCTAACTTAGAAAATCTTATAAGTATTTAAAGGATTCAACCCTTGCACTTCCTTCCATTCCGACTCTCGGAACTCGATTACTCCTTTGAAAAGTGTTATCCCTCCTGAGCTTGGTCTTGTGGATACTTTGACCTCTCACACACTCCTTATGCTCCAGGGATTTCGATAACTCATAATTTGAAGGATTTCTCGAAGAGAATCTCTTGCCCTCTTGGAGTTCTCTTCCTCTAATTCTTCGACTCTCTGCAAAGTCTCTTCGACACTTAGTTGAATATCGGGTCTGTTCACACCTTGCACCAAATATTTACGCAAGGTTTTGAATTATAGTGGATGACTGTGCATGCCTTTCACCAGTCTCTTTGCACTCCTTGCAAAGGAAAATGTTTCATGTTATCTCTTCTAAGCTTCAGAACCAAAACCGATTTTGCTAATGCACTCCTTGCGTTTTGTGTGCACACCTTGCACTACCTCAATAGAAGAGAAACAATTGAAGCTTGTACTAAACTTCACAGTCCCATCTACTCATAATGAGATTCATTCATTCATTCATGAAAACAAAAATAATAGGGAATCGTAAACAATGTTCACCCCATGCATTGGATCAATTTTACTATGTTATCTTCAAAAGTGAAAAATGGCTACAATTGAAAAAAAAAAAAAAAACTGAAAACTGAAATCTCCTACTAACTTGCAGCTAGCCCCATTTGGGCGTACAAAACCTTTGTTTATATCAGAGGGATCTTAGGGTTCCCCCTGGCTACTTATCTACTCTATAACTTAACATAATGACTATCTAGACCAATCACATTCCAGATCTGAAGTGGAAACTCCCACTTCGCTTGCAATCGTTCAAGCATGTCTCAAAGGAGTTTTCCATTGCTGAGTTTAGGCTTTCTTCAAAGATATCCACTATGACTGCCAGAGTTGAGATTCAAAAAATATTCCCAGATGTTGCGTGGTCATGCTCCACGTTCTTTCCAATGATGCTCCTGCATCATACTCCCCTTGAAAAACATTCATGGACTCCTATCCATGAGCTTCTGCACTGACCTTGCATGCTTTTGGATATCATCTTCATTTTCCCAACTGGCATCTTCTATTGGGTGTCCCTTCCACTTGACCAGATATTCAAAATAGGTCTTCCTTATGTTCTTCTTGCCAATCCTCTGATCAAAAATCTTCTTTATCTTTGGTTTTTCTGCTATAGGCATTTGTTTCTCGCACTGAACCTTCTCTTGATATTTTGACCCCTCTGTGTCATCCTTCCTGTAAGGATACAGGTATGAAACATTGAAAATGGGTGATATTCCCACATCATATGGAAACACAATCTCATAGTCGTTTGAATCAAACTTCCTCAAGATCTTACATGGTCCTATCTTCTTCATATTTAACTTGTTATATGTTCCCCTAGGGAACCTTTCTTTTCTGAGGTGTGCCAGAACCTGATATCCTACTTTAAATTGAAGTTCCCTGTGATGTTGATCAGCTTTGTGCTTGTACTCTTGGTTAGAACTATATAATTGTCCTATAATATGGCTATGGAGCCTCTATGCTTCTGCAACAAAATATTCTGCTCTAGTGCTCCTGATCTCACTCTGTTCCAAGTCTCTCAACTTAGATACTCCCCTTTGTTGCATTCCATAAAATATTTGGAATGGGATCTTTCCAGTACGCCTGTTTGGTGAGTCATTGTATGCAAATTATGCCCGTGGAAGAATCTAATCCCACTAATTATGGTTCTGAGTGACTAGAATCCTCAATAAATTTCCCAAATTTTTTTTTACCACCTCAGTCTGCCCATCTGTCTAGGGGTGATAAGTTGAGCTGAAGGACAAATCTGTCCCCAAATTCTTCCATAATTTTCTCCAAAAGTGACCAAAAAATTTTGTGTCTCTATCTGAGACAATGCTTTTGGGTAGGCCGTGAAGTCTTACAACTTCCTTGAAAAACAGATTTGCAACATGTGTTGCATCATTGGTATTCTGGCATGGGATAAAATGTTCCATCTTTGAAAATCTATCCACCACCAAAAATATGGAGTCAAATCCTCTTTGCGTTCTTGGCAGTCCCAACACAAAATCCATGCTTATTGCATCCCAAGGCCTCTCTGGTATTGGCAATGGTTCATACAATCCAATGTTCTGTCTCTTCCCTTTTACATGTTGGCAGATTCTACATCTATTCACAAACTTTATCACTTCTATTCTCATACCTGGCCAATGGTATGGACTGATCAACTGTGCAAATGTTTTATCATGGCCAAAATGCCCAACCAATCCTCCACTATGCTTTTCTTTCAAAAGGTTATCCCTCATTGAGCATTTTGGTATGCACAATTGATTTCCATTGAACAAAAATCCCTCTTGAATCATGTACTCTGTCCACTGGCTCCTATCTCTCAGCACAGGTTTTTTACATGCTCCATATGCTTCCTTGAAATTTGTATCATCATAATACATGTCCTTAAGGTGTTCAAACCCCAAGGTCTTCACCTGGAATTCCTGCAGAATCAAACATCTCATGATTAATGCATCAACAACTTTGTTAGCATTCCCAACAATATGTTTTATGACAAAAGTAAACTTTGGCATAAACTCAACTCATTTTGTGTGCCTTTGATTCAATTATTCCTACCTGGTTATGAATTATAAAGCCTGGTTATCGGTATACAAGACAAATTATTGTGGGACAAGGTAATGTCTCCACTTATTCAAGGCTTGAATTATGGCGTAAAACTCCTTATCATACATGGAGTATTTCCTCTTAGTCTCATTCAAATTCTCACTGAAATATGTAACAATTCTATTGTCCTGGCTTAGAACTGATCCTATTGCAACTCCACTCACATTCGCATCTCACCTGAAATGTATTTTCGAAATTCGGCAAGACTAGAATTGGTCGTTCTGTTATTTTATCCTTCAGTATATTGAATCTCTTCTCGTCTTCCTCTATCCATTTAAAGGAATTTTGCTTCTTATTCATTGTATCCATCATTGACACACAAATTCCACTAAAGTCTCTGATGAAATTCCTATAGAAACTTGCCAATCCATGAAATCTCCTTACCTCAAACATACTCCTTAGTGACGACCATTCTTTGATTGCTTTCAACTTCTCTGGGTCCATCTTCAGTTCATTTGAAGAGATCACAAAGCCCAAGTAAATGAGCCCCGTCTTCATAAAAGAAGACTTCTTCATATTTATCAACAACTTCTCCTATTGTAGTCTCCTCATCACTAATGTCAGGTGCCTCAATTGTTCCTCTTTAGTATTTCTAAATATTAGTATATCATCCAGATATACATCCACAAACTTTCCAATGAAATCTTTCAGTATTTCATTCATCAACCTCGTAAAAATACTCGAGGCATTCGTTAAGCCAAATGGAATAACAAGCCACTCATACAAACCTTCATTTGTCTTAAAGGTTGTTTTCCACTCATCACCTTCTCTCATTCTGATATGGTGATATCCACTTTTCAAATCTATTTTAGAAGATAAATTTTCTCCACTTAAGAAGTCGAATAAATCATCCATTCTTGGTAAAAGAAATCTATACTTGGTGGTGATCTTGTTAATGGCTCTAGAGTCTATGCACATTATCCATCCTCCATCCTTCTTTGGACTCAACACAGTTGGTACGACACATGGGCTCAATATTTCTTTGACCAGACTCTTGTCTAACAATTCCTGGACCTGGTTCTTTACCTCCTCATTCTCTCTAGGTGTCAGTTTGTATGTTACTTTGTTTGGAAGACTTGCTGTTGGTATCAAGTCAATATGGTGACTGATACTTACGATGGGTGGAAATGAGTTAGGTAACTCATCCACCACTATGTCAGCAAAATTATCCAACAATTCCTGAAATTCTTCAAGCAAATCATCCATTGAAGTACTTGTAAGGATAAATCTAGGTTTCCTCACCACAACAAACTGCATCTCCTATCTTTCCTTAACTTCTTTCAGGAGTTCCTTCCCACTCATGAGGAGTATTCTTGTTTTGGATTCCTCTTTCACTTTCTTCTCGTCTATTGGAAACAACATGTGTGTTCTACCATTCTTCTCTAAGGTATATGTATTCTTCCTCCCATCATGAATGAAATTCGCATCAAATTTCCATGGTATTTCCAACAAAATATGGCATACATCCATGGGAATTACATCACATAGAATTCCATCTCTATATCATCCTATATTAAATTCAACCAAGCATTGTTTATTAACCATTACTTGGTGTCCTTTCTGCAACCATGAGACTTTTTATGGTTTCGGGTGTGCGGTTGTCTCCAGCTCCAACTTCTCCACCATCTCCGTGGACACTAAGTTATCAGTGCTCCCACTGTCGATTATCATTTTTCATACTCTGTCTTTAGTCTTGCAAGCTGTTCTGAAGAGACTATTCCTATGCATCGACCTTTCAACTTCTGTTTCCGGTTTCAAGAGAACCTTCCTCAACATCAGGGATCTTACATCCTCTTCTCCTTTTTCTTCAACATTCCCTCTATATGCTTCTAAAATGTGAGCTTCACCTCCTCCTTATTTATTTTTATTAGGAAAGTCCCAAGACATGTGCCCTATATTTCCATAGGCATAACATCTTACTTCTCCTCTTCCTCTTCTTCCTCTTCCTTGAGAATAAATTCTTCCACCACCCTTCCTTCCTTGGTAACTTCCTCCTCTTTCCGATTGTCTGTGTGGTTTATCAGCCTTGTCCTTAGGCTTATGTGCTCAGTCATGGATAAATCCCTTACTTTTGTTTGGGGTTGGTATTTTACCTCTCCCTTGGTGGCTTTGTTTTCTGGCCAAATTCTCCTCTACTTTCAGCGAAAACTGATAAGCATCCTCCACTGTCCTTATTGACATCATGCTAAGCTCATCCTGGATTTCATATCTCAGGCCATTTATATATCTTGAATTTTTTTTTTCATCTCTCTCCCTTTGTCCAGTTCTGATGTTCAACCTATAGAACTCCTATGTGTACTCCTTAACTGTTATCCCCTTCTATCTTAGGTTCTGCATTTTCCTTAACAGATTGATATGCTAATCCTTGGGCATGAACTTAGCCTTCAACTTGGCTACCATTCTATCCCAAATATTTATCTTCTGTTTGCCTTTTCTTATCCTTTCAACCTGTAGTTCATCCCACCATAGCGCTGCATGTCCCTTTAGTTGGTGATAGCATGTCTCACCCTTCTTTTCTCATCAACGTCTTCATAGTCGAAATCTTTGTCCATGGATATTATCCAATCCAATAGCTCTTCGACATCTAAATTTCCTTCATACATTGGGACCTCTATCTTGTCTCTACCTCCCAATCTAGAAATGACTCTCAGCAAGTGTTCTTCGAAAAAATCCTCTCCTACAGCTTCTTTGATGACATTCTTTCCCATGGATTATTATCTCTCTGCATCACTGATGTCTCCAATGTCAGGTGCTTGTCTCTGCACTGCCTCCATCGCTTCTAGTTTTGCACGAAGTTCTTGCATCTCCCTTTCTACAACTTGATTGGCTAAAGGTGGTTCTGTGCGTCTCCTCGATGACATTGTGTTAATTTTCTGTCACACACAGAGTACAACTATGAGTTCTTTTTGTCTCTTCTCCTTCACCTGTAGTCTGCAAGAAAAAATTCTCCTTTGATACCACTTGGTCTAGACCCCCTACTTCTTCCTTAGAAGGGTCCGCTGACCTCCCGGTCAAGGATCATTCTTCAATCTATTGAGATGAAGCATCTCTTCAATTCCCTACTGGAATCCCATGAACAAATCCACAGGTCCTTTATGAAACTTCTCTTGCACAACTAAGCACTAAGCACATTCCTCACCTCCACATGACCATAGGATATGACTACATGCCTACACAAAAGGCATGTCGTGATTTCACTTGTTGGGACTTTGTGGATGAGACAAACTTGACTCCATGAATCTCGAAATCTCAAAATATCTTAATGTTTCTTAGCTCTTCCCTTGGCCTCTGTCCATGTGACCATTCATCATGACCCGAGGCTCAACTCTCAAGCGCATCGGGATTTCACATATCKTGAGGCCGAAAGACTTTCCACCTCYGTTCTCCCAATCCCCGAAATGCTRAAATTATTCCTAGATAATCAACAATCCAGATCTCTCCTTTATCAACAATTTTGATCTAATCACGAATTTGCGTTTCATGAATTCTCACAAACTTTCCCTTTGACCTTTTCAAGTCATGAGTCAGCGAAATGCTGATCACTCGCCACGTGTCATTCCTGATGGATTGTTAGCATCATTACGGCTCTTCCCCTTACAATTATTCAACTTATGTGGATCTTTACCATGTGTCCTTTCCGATGGATGATCCTGATAATGTCGAGACTTCACGTATCGTGAAGTCGGATCTCCTCCTATGCACTCAAATTAAATAAACCTTGTGCACCTCCTCTATATCCGACGATTGTTGGTCCACATGCATCCAGATCCAATGACTCAAATCTATTTTTCCTTTGTGCTTACTCCTCGTTGTCTGGACTATCATCCAGTGGTCTAGATCTTTCACAGTGATTGATCCAACGGTCATTGCATCTCCTCCTCCTGAGCTTGCTCATTCTTCCCTGACTTGGAAGATTCCAAACATTTCAAAGGCTCCGACCTTTGAGTATTTTATGAATACACTTATTGGATCTCATCTGCACCTTTGGAAAATGTTATCTCTTCTGAGTTTGTGATCTTTTCTAACTTAGAAAATCTTCTAGGTCTTTAAAGGATTCAACCCTTGTTCTTCCTGCGGTTCTGACTCTCGGAACTCATTTACTCCTTTGAAAAGTGTTATCCCTCCTGAGCTTGGTCTTGTGGAGACTTCGAGCTACCATGCACTCCTTGTACTCTATGGATTTTGATAACTTAGAATATGAAGGATTTCTCGAAGAGAATCTCCTCTCGCCCTCCTGGCATTCTCTTCCTCTGATTCTTCGACTCTCTACAAAGTCTCTTTGAAACTTAGTCGAATCTTGGGTCTGTGCACACCTTGCACCAGATCTTTACGCAAGGTTTTGAATTCTAGAGAATGATTGTGTACTCCTTGCACTAGACTCTTTGCACTCCTTGCAAAGGAAAATGTTTCATGTTATCTCTTTTGAGCTTTAGAACTGAAACTGATTCCGCCAACACACTCCTTGCATTTTGTGTACACACCTTGCACTACCTCAACATAAGAGAAACAATTGAAACTTATGCTAACCTTCACAGTCCCATATACTCATAATTATATTCATTCATTCATTCATGAAAACACAAATAAAAAGGAATTGCAAATAGTGTTCACCCCATGCATTGGATCAATTTTCCTTTGTTATCTTCAAAATTGAAAAATGGCTACAATTGAAAATAATAAAACAACAACTGAAATCTGAAATCTTATACTAACTTGCAACTAGCCCCATTTGGGTGTAAAAAACCTCTATTTATCTTGATAGGATCTTAGGGTTCCCCTTGGCTACTTGTCTACTCTATAACTTAACCTAACGACTATCTAGACTAGTCACATTCCAGAGTCAGAGTGGAAACTCCCACTTCGCTCGCAATATTTCAAGCATGTCTCAAAGGATTTTTCCAGTGATGAGTTCATGCATGATCCCAAAATATCCACTGTGACTACCAGCATTGATATTTCGAGAATATTCCTAGACGCTGAGTTGTCCTGCTCTGTGTGCTTGGAAACAATGCTCCTGCATCACCCAAGGGAGTGGTTGAAGAATTGTTGTCGCAAGGAGTGCACCGAGTTGGAAGATTTAAGATAATCAGAGATTATGGTGAAGGTCACAAGGAGTGTGTACAGGGTTCCTTAGAGTCCTTTAGATTTGCAGAAGTCAAGATCAGAAGGGTTGAAGCTAGTTATTTGGCAAGGAATTATTGAGAATCCGAACAGACGGTGGAAATTCTTGGAGGGGAAATTGCAGATACCCGTGGACCATTAGATCTAGTGGAGTTGTAGGGAGATTAAGGAGAGAGTCTTTCCACACTCACAAGCTCAAAAAATATAGTATCCTTCATATCTAAAATGACGAGAGCCGTTGATTTGGCGCTTGAATTTTGACATTTTGGGAGTTGGGAGCGTGGAGGAAAATGCTACCCAGAAGTCGTGAGTCGCAAAGAATTGACTTCGTGAAACAAGGATATGAACTGTT
>SNQJ01S0014095.1:103054-117845 GCA_010110895.2 Picea sitchensis
AGTGGTCACAGGGAGTGGAGGTTTGTGCCTTGTGCTTGTTTGTGTAGGTGTAACTTCTAGAAGGTCCTATGGTTTCGTATGCATTGAAGGTTCCCATGCAAACAAAAGAGCCATTTCAGCTCACAGGAATATGAAGATCCATAAACCAGGAGGTCAATAGACCCTGCTGAGGTGGGTGCTGCGTTAGGTGGTATCAGAGATTACAATCATTGTTTTATGTAAGTAATATAGGACAAAAGGCAAGTTGTAATTTGAATTCTGTGTGGACATATTGAAATAATACCACCAAGAAGATGTCAAGAAAGACCGATGCCCAATCCATCTGTGGAAAGGGAAATGAGAGAACTTCATGCTCGGTTAGATGCTATGGAGAAAACACAGAGATGAACACCTGATACTAGAGATATCAGTGAGGATGAAAGAGAGAATGAAGGAGGACCTAAAGAAGAAGTTGTAGCCGAAGATGCTACAGAGGAACATCTATTTAAAGTTGTTGCAAGAATAGGTGCCAGTGAAAAGATGGACATCCCAATGTATAAAGGAAACTTGGACATTGAGGAGCTACTAGATTAGTTTAGATCTCTGGATAAATACTTCGACTATGAGGATATCAAAGACGACAAGAAATTTAAACACACTGTCACTTGACTGAAAGGACATGCAACACTATGGTGGGATGAACTGCAGGCTGATAGACGTTGCAAAGGAAAACAACGAATCAAAAGCTGGGACATGATGGTAACAAATATGAAATCCAAATTCATACCCAGAGATTACCAAATTAATCTGTTTCGAAAAATGAATAATTTGAGACAGAAAGGGATGACAGTGAAGGAATACACTGAGGAGTTTTACAAACTAAACATTAGAGAAGGTCGTCATGAGAGTGATGATGAAAAGGTAGCCATATATATGAATGGCCTGAGATATGAGATTCAGGATTCTATGAGCATCGTGACAATCATAAATGTAGAAGATGCTTATTATATTTCTCTAAAGGAAGAAGATAAATTGGCCTGAAAGAAAGGTCAAAGGGGTAGAGGTAGAAGTAGGAGCAGAGGAAAAGAAATTTCCAAAGACAGAGTATAGAATACCAAAGATGAAGAAAAGAAGCCTCATAATCACCGAGAAAGGGGAGGGAGTTCACAAGGAAGACAATATGCTGATAGGAACACCTTTCCTCGAGCAAGAGGAAGAGGAAGAGGCAAAGGAGGTGAAGTAAAGTGTTTTTTCTATGGAAATATTAGACACAAGTCTTGGGAATGTCCCGATAGAAAAAGAGATGGAGGAGGCCAAGCTCACATTTTAGAAGCGCAAAGGCAAAATGTTGAGGCAGAAGATGCAGAAGGCGGGATATCCTTAATGATGAAGAAAATTCTCTTGAAGCCAGAGAAAGAGATCAATAATCCAGTCCAAAGGAAAAGTTTGTTTAGAACTTCTTGCAATACCAAGGATAGGGTATGCAAGGTGATAGTTGACAGTGGAAGCACAGATAATATAGTATCCATAGAAATGGTGGAGAAGTTGGAATTGGAGACAGTTGCACATCCAAGCCCATATAAAGTCTCGTGGTTGCAAAAAGGACATCAGGTAACAGTCACTAAACAATGTTTAGTTGAATTTAAGATAGGGGGTTATAGGGATGAGATCTTATGTTATGTAATTCCCATGGATGTCTATCATATTTTGTTGGGAATGCCTTGGCAATATGACATAAATGTTGTCCATGACGGAAGAAAGAACACCTATACCTTGGAGAAGAATGATAGGATGCATATGTTGTTTCCAATTGAAGACAAGAAGGTGAAATAAGAATCAAGCAATACTATACTTCTCATGAGTGGGAATGAACTTCTTGATGAAGTCAAGAAAGATGAAGAAATGCAGTTTGCTGTGGTAAGAAAACCTAGAGTCATTTTGACCAGTACCTCAATGGATGATCTACCTGAGGAAATACAGGAACTGCAGGGGAATTTCACTGATATAGTGGTGGATGACTTACCTTATTCATTGTCACCCATCAAAAGTATAATCCATCACATTGAACTTAAACAAGGAGCGAGTTTACCAAACAAAGAAATGTATAGATTGACACCATAGGAGAATGAAGAGGTTAAGAAGCAAGTCTAAGATTTTATGGACAAAGGGTTGATTAGAGAAAGATTGAGTCCATGCGCTGTACCAATAGTGTTAAGTCCAAATAAGGATGATGGATGGAGAATGTGTATAGAATTGAGGGCTATAAACAAAATCACCATCAGGTATAGATTTCCTTTACCCAGGATGGATGACTTGATGGATTTCTTAAGTGGAGAAAAGGTTTTTTCAAAAATTGATTTGAAAAGTGGGTATCATAAGATTAGAATGAGGGAAGGTGATGAATGGAATAAAACATTCAATATGAATGAAGGGCTGTATGAATGACTTGTCATGCCATTTGGTTTGACGAATGCACCAAGTACTTTTTATGAGATTGATGAACGAAGTCTTGAAATATTTCATTGGGAAGTTTGTAATTGTGTGTCTTGATGATATATTGATCTTCAATAAGACTTAGGAAGAACATTTGAGACATCTAAATCTAGTGATAAGGAGGTTGAAACAAGAGAAGTTGGTAATAAATCTGAAGAAGTCATCTTTCATGCAGACAAAACTTATTTATTTGGGTTTTGTGATCTCTTCGAATGAGTTGAAGATGGATCCTGAGAAGGTAAAAGCAATCAAAGGATGACCATCATTAAGGAATATCTTTGAAGTCAGAAGCTTCCATGGACTAGCCAGTTTTTACAGGAAGTTCATCAGGAATTTTAATGGAATTTGTGCATCAATGATGGACACAGTCAAGAAAAGACATAAATATTTTCATTGGATAGAGGAAGCAGAGAAAAGTTTCAAGTTGTTGAAAGAGAAGATAACTGAATAGCCAGTTCTGGTTCTGTCAGATTTTAGTAAAAAATTTCAAGTGAGATGTGATGCAAGTGTATTTGTGATTGGAGAAGTCTTAAGTCAAGAAAATAGACCAGTTGCATACTTCAATGAGAAGCTGAATGATTCCAAAAGGAATTATTCCACATATGATAAAGAATTTTATGCAGTCATAAAAGCGCTGAATAAATGGAGGCACTACCTGGTTCCAAAAAAGATTTCATTTTGTATAGTGACAGCCAGGCCTTACTGTTTATAACCAGACAGGAGAAATTGAACTAGAAACATGCAAAATGGGTTGAACTTATGAAAAACTTTACTTTTGTTATAAAGCAAATTTCTGGAAATGATAACAAGGTTGTTGATGCATTGAGCAGGAAATGTTTGATTCTGCAGGAGTTCCGTGTGAAGACCTTAGGTTTTGATAGCCTTAAGGACATGTATATAGATGATTCAGATTTAAAGGATGCTTATGAAGCATGTGAGAATCCTATTCTGAGAGACAGAAGCCAATGTAGTGAATACTTGATTCATGACGAAATGTTTTTTAAAGGAAATCGGTTGTGTATCCCAAAGGGTCCTATGAGAGAAAACCTTTTGAAGGAAAAACATAGTGGGGGATTGGCTGGACATTTCGGCCATGATAAAAAATTTGTGCAACTGAATAGTTTGTATTATTGGCCAGGAATGAGGATAGATTTCAAAACGTTTATCAACATATGTAGAATTTTCTAACACACAAAAGGGAAAAGACAGAATACAAGGTTGTATCAACCATTGCCAATACCAGAGAGGCCATGGGATGCGGTAAGCATGGATTTTTTGTTAGTTCTATCGAGGACATAGAGAGGCTGTGATTCCATATTTGTGGTAGTCGACAGATTTTAAAAAATGGAACATTTCATTTCGTGTTAGAAAACTAGTGATGCAACACACATTGCAAATCTATTTTTCAAGGAAGTTGTTCGACTTCATGGTTTACCCAAGAGTATTGTTTCAGATAGAGATACCAAATTTGTTGGTAATTTTTGGAGGACACTATGGAAGAATCTGGGGAAGAGTCTATATTTTATCTCATCATATCACCCTCAGACGGATGGTCAGACTGAGGTAGTAAATTGAATTTTGGGGGACTTATTGAGGATTTTAGTAGCTAAACATCATAGTTAGTGGGATCAGATTATGCTATAAGTGGAATTTGCATATAATGACTCACCTAATAGAAGCACAGGACAAACATCATTCCAAATAATGTATGGAATGCAACCAAGAGGAGTATCTGAGTTGAGATACTTAGAGAATAATGAGTTCAGGAGCGCTGGAGTAGAATATTTTGCAGCAGAGATGTAAGAGCTCCACAGGAAGATTAAAGAGTGGTTGTAGAATTCCAACTAGGAGTACAAGCACAGAGAAGATCAACACAAGAGATAGATTCAGTTCAAAGTGGGAGATTTAGTTTTAGCACACCTCAGAAAAGAAATATTCCCAAGGGGAACGTATAATAATTGAAGATGAAAAAGATAGGCTCATGTAAGGTTTTACGGAAATTTGAGGCAAATGCTTATGAGATAGAATTTCTAGATGGTGTAGGAATATCACCCATATTCAACGTAGCATATCTGTATCCTCACAGAGAATATGAAGTGAGAGGAGAAGAAAAATAGGAAGAAATTCAATGGATCAAACAAATGCTTGTAGATGAATAGCCGCAGATGGAAATGATCATTAATCAAAGAGTCAATAAGAAGACCCAGAGGAAGACATATTTTGAATATTTGGTAAAGTGGAAGGGAAACCTGATTGAGGATTCCAGTTGAGAAAGTGAAACAGATATCCATAAACATGGACAGACGGTGCAGGAGCTCATGGATAGGAGTCCATGAATTTTTCAGCCAAAGGAGTATGATGCAGGAGCATCACCAACAAAACAAGTGCGAGGGGAGGACATCTGGATATACACCAATGCACATTTTGAAGATATTTTGAAATTCCAAGGATGGCACATTAATGTAATATTTGAAAAGATATATATGATTTTAATGTTTTGGGGATTGTAATGCAAATCTTGAGCATTGCTCTGATCTGTCGGTTGTGAACAATTAATGTAATCAATGTAAAGTAGTTGTAGAGATTTTAATTTGATAAGATAGCTTAGAGTTGTAGGAGGTAAAAACTTAAGGAGAATCCCTCGTAGTTGTATTGTATTATCATTTTCTCTCAATTGTAATTAATCCATAGAGAAAGAGAGAGCAGAGAAGAACATAGATTATATAAGTTGTATGAGCAGATATTTGTTTCTGTAGAAAACCATGTACAAGTGCACTTGGATTTATATAAGAATGCTTTGATCCAATTTCATGGTGTTTTATGAATCTTGTTTACATCTATTGAATGGTATGTTTAAAGTTTAATTTCAATCTTTGTTATGCATTTGTTTCAATGTTGTGTATATGTGTGATTTCATGTTGAATGTATGAAGTCTGTGAGAGGGAGAGTATGAGTTTCAATTGTTTCTCTTCCTAAGAATCCATGCAAGGAGTGCAGTGAAATTCTGCAAGGAGTGCATCGACAGTTTCTGAGTTTTATCTCAAAAATCTCAGGAGAGATACCATTGATATTATACCAGTGTAAGTGCAAGTGTAGCATAGATCCGTGCAAGGTGTGCACAGGCTAGGTCAAGTCTTAGATTTTTCCAACCCAAGGGAGTGGTTGAAGAATTGTTGTCGCAAGGAGTGCACAGAGTTGGAAGATTTCATATAATCAAAGATTATCATGAAGGCCGCAAGGAGTGCGTGTAGGGTTCCTTAGAATCCTTGAGATTTGCAGAAGTTAAGCTTAGAAGGGTTGAAGCCAGTTATTTGACAAGGAATTATCAAGAATCCGAATGAATGGTGGAAATTCTCGGAGGGGAAATTACAGATACTCGTGGACCATTAGATCCAATGGAGTTGTAGGGAGATTAAGGCGAGATTCTTTCAACACTCGCAAGCTCAAAAGAGATAGAAGTCGTCATATCTAAAGGGATGAGAGCCATTGATTTGGAGCTTGAATTTCAACATTTTGGGAGATGGGAGCGTGAAGGAAACTGCTACCTGGAAGTCGCGAGTCGTGAAGCATCGACTTCGCGAAACAAGGATCTGAACCATTAGATCATGAGGGGGGTTCATGCCTGTTGATCTGCAATAAAGAAGTCACAAGTGCGAACTTTGGGAAAAGGTAGAGGAGTTTCATCGTGAACTCGTAAGTCACAAAATCCCGACGCGCTCAGAGGTGAGGCCCTAGGACTTGACTGGAGGTCACATGATGGATGCATAAGGGAGGAGCTAGTGGACTATTAGCCTTTTTCGAGGTTTAGGGAATCAGAGGAGTCAGGGTGACTCGCAGTAGAATTCTAGAATTCATGAAAAGTGAAGTCTTGAAACTTGAAGATCCATTTGGGTTAAGTTAGTGGTCACGCTGATGGTCACAGGGAGTGAGGTTTGCACCTAGTGCTTGTTCGTGCAGGTGTAACTTCTAGAAGGACCTGTGGTTTCGTATGCATTGAAGGTTCCAGTGGGAATGAAAGAGCCATTTCATCTTAGAGGAATACAAATATCCATAGACCAAGAGGTCAGTAGACCCTGCTGAGGTGGGTGCTGCATCAGTTAGGATCATGTACATACTTTTTTAATAAAGACACATGGAACACGTTATGAATTCTCATGGATGCAGGTAATTCTAGCATGTATTGATCCAGATTATTTTTGACACTAAATGAGAGTGAAGATATAATAAATAAATGCACAAAGATATATCAGATATCCAATAATATAACATAAATGTATCGGATATGCAACGATAAACACATAGATACAATAATGCACAATTTTCTGTTAATGAGCGAAAATGTACAAAGATTGTAAAAATACAGAGTGAAAGACTCGTTAGAATGGTGACAACTTATCTATGAGAAGAGATGTGTTTGCTACTCGCATTCGCAAGAAGATGATCTTACAATGAGGCTCCAAAAGAATTTTTATCATAAATAAAATTCAATACCCTAACCCCGAAAGATGAAAAGCCAACAATTTTGTGGACCCTGTTTTGGGTAGTTTGGTGTATCAACTTCCCGGGAGCGTAAATTTGGCATATGATCTCCGTTTGGGGTGCACAATAGCTTGCTGGAAAGGTATCGTCAAGGAGTTTCATCTTTGGGGAAAAAATAGAGCCTTAAACTATCATTGAGGATCTCTATCCTGAAAAAACTTCATTTATGCCCTCAAAATGGCCCCAGAAGTTTAGGAACCGAAAAATTGCTAAAAAAATAAGTTGCCATAAAATTGTTTTGAGCTAGTTGGAATAGATGGGTGGCCACCGTTATCCACTTGGATCAATCCTCCCTCCTTAGGAAGAAATGGTCTCCATTGCGTTGAGTTCCTGGGGGAGAGGGGAAAGCAATTGCTGAATCTGAAGCTTGGTGAGTTGCTTGCCTTGCTAGAGACGTTGTACTTCTTGGTTTGTGGAAGGATGTCATGAACCTATTGTTGGTGGGGTTCAATATATTCAACCAATTGGGATACATGAGATGATTGTGTGCATAAGGAATCTTTTCTCTTTTCTGCAATCTTTCTGGCCTACTTCTGTTGGATAGAAGGTGCCTGGGCCAATGCTGTATTGGTTTCATTATCCTTCCATTCACCTTTTGAACATATTGTGAAGAAGCTAAATTTTTTAGTATGAGATACTACCTTGAGATATTGTTTAGGTGGGACAATAGTTGGAACTACCTCTAATATCCTATAGAGATGACCCCCCAGAGTAACAATGATATTACGGGGTAGAGATTCATATATAGCATGGTGCTTCCACATATATGGCTGGCCCAAGAGAACATCACAGACATCTAGCGGGGAAACATCACATAATACCTCATCCTTGAAAGGTTGGATGTCGTATGAAAATAAACATTGTTGGCTGACACAAAGATCTTGTCCCTGGTGAAGCCACCTGATGTGTTATGGCTGCAGGTGTGGTTTTGTCGACCATCCCAATTTTTTGACGACCTCTGCTGAGATGAGTTTCTTCTGGATTCTGCTATCAACAATAAAATGTAGTGGGGTCCCCTTCACCCACATATGTGAATGAAAAAGGTGCACCCCCTCTTCAAGATCTGTTGGTTCTTCTGGTTGAATTGTTGGGGTCACGAAAAATAGCAGTGGGGTCTGCATCGATGATCTGTCTTCTATCAATATTTTTTGAATCATATTTTGAATCATGGTTTGACTCCTTGTCTTTGATATCGACCACCAATGACTATTTTGAGTGGCATTCATCGGTGTTGTGCCAGAGGATTTTGTGGAAATCGCACCATTTTACGGTGTCCTTCTTCGTCTTTCCGTAACCCTTCTTTTCCTGTGGCTTGGAATTGTTTTGAGGAGACTGTTTGTTAGGGCCTTCTTTATCATACTTTGGTTGTTGTATATTTGTAGACCCGAATTATTGTTTGTTCTTGTGCTTAAATTTCTTCTTGATTTTAACAACATATTGATAAGCAACATCAAGTGATGAGATGCCAAGAAAATCCATTTCAGTTTGGATGTATCTATGTAGAGCCCCATGATATTTCAGAACCAAATGGCATTCGAAGTCTTTGATACCCAACTTGGTGAGAAAGGTATCGAAGGTATTGGTGAACTCTGGAATTCCTTAGCCCCTCTCTTGCTGCAGTGTGGTCCATCTCATGTACTGGTTCTCATAGTTTCCAATAGGGTAATACAGTTCCATTACCGTATCCACAAAAAAATCCCAAGTGGGTTGGGCTTCATATATTCTAGAATCCTCTATGGAGCTTTTATCCCAATAAGTTTCCCACCAATTTTTGACATGGAGGAGAGCCTTAAACAGTGCGAAGGTGATCTTTTCCTTGTCAGAGAAATTATGAACATATAAATAACCTTTTAGAAGATTTAACCATTTTTCTAGGGCATCCACATCTATTTGTCCTTCAAATATGGGACTATAAAAATTAACTTGTACCTTGAAAGGGGAGGTGCCTTCAAAGTGTCCACTTGATGAAGACATGCTTGTTGTTATCGACAGGAACTGAAGGATGTGGGAAATATTCTCCATCATTTCGTCTCTTTGTCGCGTGAGAGCTTGCTCAAGAAATAGATTAATAGAATTGTCTTCTCTGTCATTTTTATTTTCTTCCACCATGGAGGGTTTCTTGGGCATGCGAGAGTGATTTTCCTCAAGAGAGACAATCTCAAGACCCAAATTTCTATACTCGGACCTCATCAGGTATGTGCACTGAAAAAAAATCAAGAGGAGCCTACTCTAATGCCACTAATCTAGATTATTTTCGACACGAAATGAGAGCAGAGATATAATAAAGAAATGTACAGATATATATCAGATATCCAATAACATAACAAAAATGTATTAGAGATGCAACCATAAACACAGAGATACAATAATACACAATTTTCTATTAATGAACGAAAATTTACAAAGACTATAAAAATATAGAGTGAAAGACTTGTTAGAATGGTGGAAACTTATCTACGGGAAGAGATGTGTCCCCTAATCGCATTTGCAAGAAGATGATTTTACAATGAGGCTCCAAAGTCATTTTCATCATAAATAAAATTCAAAACCCTAACCCTGGAAGATGAAATTCCAGCAATTTTGTGGACCCCGTTTTGGGTAGTTGGTGTATCAACTTCACAGAGGAGTAACTTTGGCATACAATCTCCGTTTGGGGCGCACGATAGCTCGTTGGAAATGTATCATAGAGGAGATTCATTTTGGGGGCTCAACTAGAGCCTTCAACTATCGTTGAGGAGCTCTGTCCTGAAAAACCTTCATTTAGGCCCTCAAAATGTCCCTGAAATTTTAGGAACCGAAAAAAATGCTAAAAAAGTAAGTTGCCAGAAAACTATTTTGAGCCAGTTGGAATAGGTGGGTGGCCATCGATATCCACTTGTATCACATATGAAATTGGTCCTATATTTTCTAAGACCTCAAAAGACCCACAATATCTCGTTGCCAACTTTGGGAAACTTCCCAATTTCAACGAGCTTCTCTTGTCTTTAACTTTTAAAAACACATGTTCCTGCAGTTTGAATTCTTTATGTGTTCTTCTTTTATCGGCATAGATATTTTGTCGATATTGTGCAACTTTCAAATTCTGTCTTTTGGGTTATCCCAACTTACTAGTGTGTTTCATTTTCTGCCATACAATTCTTCAAATGGGATCATATTCAATGATTATTGATACCCATTATTGTAGGCAAACTCAACTAAATGAATATAGTCCTCCCACCTAGAATTATTGTCCATTACATACATTCTCAACATATCCTCAATTATTTGATTAATTCTCTTTGTTTTCCCATACAACTTTGGGTGATATGTTGTACCGAAATTCAAATTTGTCCCAAATCTCTTAAACAACCCCTTCCAAAACTTGAAAGTGAACTTGGGATCTCGATCTGACACTATTTCCTTAGGCACACCATGTAGCCTAACAATTTATCTCATGTAAATTTATACAATATTAGCTGCCTTATGAGTTACTTTTACCGGAATGAAATGTGTAGCCTTTGTAAGCTTGTCCACCACTGCCATGATGGAATCATGTTGCCTTGCTTTCCTAGGAATTTTCGTAATGAAATCCATAGTAACAACTTCCCATTTCCACTCAGGAATGGGAAATGGTTCCAACAATCCTACTAGATGACTATGCCCATCCTTTACCTTCTAACATTCCATGCATCTAGCCAAATAATCAGTGAAATATTTCTTCATACCATGCCAAAAATATTAACCTCTTACAACTGTAATAGTTTTCTGATATCCTGGGTGTCCAATGTATGACACATTATACATCTCCTTTAGAACTAAATTTCTCAATTCTTGAGAATTGAGACCATAAACATTTTTCTGAAATAAGAGGATTTCATCATCTTCCAGCTTGTAACCCTTATATTTTTGTTTTATATAATTATGTTGTCTATCATTCTTCTATAATCTTTCTTCAACTTACACATAATGTTGGTATGTTGTTACATCCTTTAGAATTATATCTTTTAAATTTTCCCTATACATACTTATGGTTGTAGCATACATTTTATGCACCCTTCTGCTGAGTGCATCCACCACATTGTTCTCTTTTCCTTTTATGTGCTTGATATCAAAGTTATATTCGCTAAAAAAATACAACAGTCTATTTTGTCTAGCATTTAGTGTGGGTTGTTCAAACAAATATTTATGACCACTATGGTATGTCCTTAATTCAATTTTTCTTCCCATAAGGTAATGCCTCTACATTCTTAAGTCATGTACTATGGCTACCAACTCTAAGTCATGTGTGGCATAATTTGTTTCACGATCCTTCAATTTTTTGTACTTATAAAAAATTACATTTCCATTTTTCATAAGGACTCCACTGATCCTTTCCTTGCATTCATATGTGCACACAATAAAATACTCATCTAGATCTGCAACTTTCAAAATAGATGCACTGGTTAACAAATCCTTTAAACACTAGAAATTTTCTTCACACTTGACACTCCACTCAAATTTCACCCACTTCTTTTGCAAAGACATTATTGGGTGTGCAATCTTGGAGAATATCACAATGAATCTCCTGTAGTAACCATCTAGACCCATGGATGATATAACCTATGAAATGTTTATTGGTGCTGACCAACTCTTGATTGCTTCAATCTTTTCAGGATCCACTACTATTCCATCCTCTGAAACAATGTGACCCAAATAATGGATTTTATTTTGATAAAAAGTTCATTTACTCAATTTGGCATACAATTGGTGCTCCCTTAACACTTGTAGCACCATCCTTAGATGTCACTCATGCTCTTCCTCTGTCTTGGAACAAATAATAATGTCATCCAAGAATACAATGACAAACTTGTCCAAGAAATATATGAGCACCCCATTCATTAAACACATAAATGCGGCTAATGCATTTGTCAATCCAAAAGGCACCACCACAAATTAATAGTTTCCATACCTTTTCCTAAAGGTTGTTTTTCTAGTATCCTCTTCTTTTATTCTCACTTGATGATAGCTTGACCTCAAGTTAATATTGGAGAATGTCTTTGTTTCTTTCAGTTGATAGAAAATATCATTAATCCTCAGTAAAGGATATTTATTCTTGATTGCAACCTTGTTCATTTGTCTGAAGTTGATACATAACTTTAGTGTTCCATATTTTTTCTTGTAAAAACGAATTGATGAACCCCAAGGAGAAGCACTTGGGCGTATGTACCCTTTCTTTGAAAATTATTCTAGTTGCATATTCAACTCTTTTAAATCCAACATTCTCATTCTATATGGATTCTTGGATACCGGGGAAACTCCAAGAATTAAGTCAATAGAAAATTCTACATCCCTCTTTGGTGGAAATATTGGAAACTCCGCAAAAACTTCTTCAAACTCTTTCAAGATTAGATAATATTCAAGATTTGGATTCTTATCCTTCATTGGCTCTTCTATATGGGTTGCATATATCTGACACTCTTTTCTAAAACTTATTTTCAACTGCAATGATGAAATCTCTTGGACAAACATAGGCCTTGGAATACCTTACATTGTCCTTGGATTCCCTTCCTCATCAAGACATGTGAACACATTGTTATAACAATCTGAGATAAAAAATTCATTTCTATCCAATCCATACCGATCAAGCAATCATAAGAACCAAGAAGTATGATGTTCAAATCTTCCTTAGTGTTAGTTCCATTCATGTTTATAGGGCATTCTTTAACAACATCATTCATTCTTCTCTTGGTTCTAGTAGCTAGTTGAAGTAACCAAGACTTTTCATGCTCACATTTCTTCAATTTAAATATTTCAACTAGATTTGGATATATATATAGATATGAATAGCTTCATAATCAATTAAAATAGCTATGGGATGATTATCAATCTTACCTTCCACTTCAATCATGTGGGATTGATAGTCTGCTTGTCTATTGTCCAAGGCTGCATAGATCCTTCACATGATTTTTCCTACGTCCTCTACTATCTCCTCTTGCTTTATGCTATGGAGAGTCTTCATCTTATCTCCTCGGAAAATATTTATACATGTGATCTCCTTCACATACCCAAAACTTTATGGGATGTTGTATTGGCCTCTTTCCCAAGGAATCTATCATTTTTTGATTACCTTGAGATGGTTTCCCTTGATGATATGCTTTTGATCTATTCCTTTTGAAAGGTGTCTTAAATCATTTCTTCCTTTGATCCATCTTCATTTCTTATTGTCATCCCATTTCCTTTGGAAAGTTTTTCTCATACAAATACTTGACCAAGTTCTTATGGCTTCTTCGAATTTTTTTGGCACATCAAACTGAATTTTATCCTTGTATAAGGTTGGAAGTTTACTTAGGAACCTCTTTGTTTTGACCTTCTTATATCTGATGAATCTCACATACCTGATAAGTTCGAAGAAATTTCTCTTGTATTCATCCACAGTCATGCTCCCAAGTTTGAGTTCAAATAACTCTTTCATCTTCTTGTCATAATATTTCCGTGATAAGTATTGTTTCTTAAGATATTTCTTAAACTGATTCCAATAAATTCTCTTCTCATCAAGGTTCTTAACCTGCTTCATTTGATACCACCACATAGATTCCTTTCCTCGAAGTTGGTAGGCTGCAATTATGGCTTCTTCATTTGATGAGTAGTTATGCATCTAGAAATATTTTCTCATTGCTAGCAACCATGCTTATACATATTCAGCTTTCTTATTTTCTCCGTCAAATGATTATGGCATGATTTTCATCATATCCCCTTGGAATCTATCTGGTCCATGTCTCCTTCTATGATTCCTGATAGGAGATATACTTAGGATGATTTTTAGATTTTAACCTTGTACAATATTTACTTCCAACAAATTTTCAGTAAAAGAACATAAAAGATACAATGGCAAATACAAACATTACACAAATATTTTTCCACTGGAAACCCAAACCGAGAAAAATAACATATTTTTTATTCATTCATAGTGATACATTTTTTACAATACAATATACATATAGGATCCAACAGCATCCAAAACCCTAACCCAATGACTTGGATTAGTCAACAACCCTAATTCCTTAACCGGAAATAGAAAACCATCGGCAGAAAACCATGTGCCGAAAAACCGCCCAATAATGGACATGAAAATAGAGGCAACACAAAAAATGAGACACATTTCCAGAGGCAAAAACAATTCTTGGGGGAGCTACCCCTACACCCCGCCTATGCACTCGACACAATGTAGACACCACTACTCATGCAAAGAATATAACACATACCCAAGATGCTTTTCAACCTTGAACATGAAGATGTTTTTTTGTTCGAGTTCCCTAACGAATGATGATGTTGATGACTACTAATACTTATTGATTGTCTAGATCCTCCATTATCATCCATCCTATCATGAGACCTAGACACTTCCACTTGCTTGGAGCCAACTTCTTTCCTTGTGCCTATTTTTTTTTTGAATTTCTTCTGAAGAATATTTAGGCTTTGTAGTATCTCTTCTTGAGATTTCATGATTGGATCTATAGCTTTGCACTTATTTTTGCAGGCTTCTCAGAGTTATAGACTCCTATATGTATCTTCTCCCATTGAACTTGGTCTAAAGATTACCCATGTTGACATGAGGACCTATGATTTCTTATTCATAGTTGTAAGATCCTTGTGCATCATCCATATCTCTAGTTTTCATATAGGAACTAAGGTATGCAACTTTATGTAACACCCTATTTCCCCCAGTCTGTAAAAATAACTATACTGGCCAAGTATTGTGGCAAACTCATAAATGTGAATGTGTGATGTGAATGGACCTTGTGAAAGAGGTCGATGAATGTGA
>SNQJ01S0014095.1:140957-167935 GCA_010110895.2 Picea sitchensis
ATGGAATCCTTGGTGACCCTAGGGGGATTGAGATGGAAAGTGTAGTGATGGAAGGTGATTCCCTTATAGATCAAAGTAAGAAGTGGAATATGGCTTGGAAATGAGTCTTGTGGATGGAATATAGTTTCAAAAGGCTTGAGTACCTGCACCAAAGTATTAAACCTGCCCGATAAAATACAAATAATCGAGATAAAAGCTAAGATATCCAATGGACAAGCAAGTGAAGCTTGTTTTCCTATATATATATACATATTGTTGCAATATAGGACATATGAAGCATTAAATCAATAGATAAATTTCCATCAAAATCATCGAGAATAAGAGTTTGTTACTGCATATTTAACCATCAAAATTATCAATTAGTTGTTGGACAATGAAGCATTAAATCAATAGATAACTTTCCAATAATCAATCAAAAACTTTGATGGTAAAAGAGGGTTGCTAGATAGTGTTTTTCAGAGAATTATTGTAACAACTAAGTGGTTGTAACAAAGATTTTCTACAACAGAAAATTCCAACCATGAAAATTTACAAGTAAATTGTAAAAAAGATAGCCAATGAGAAGTAGAATAAGAGTACAATTTTACAAGTAATTTCTACAGTTGAAAGAAAGTTAAAATGACAAATTGAATGTTTTTTTCTGCAACCCTAGGCCAATAACAAGAGAACTACTAGGGCAATCAAGATGCCTTAGTGGCTTTAGCAAGCTTAAGACACTAAGAGAAATTTCCAACTTGAACAATTTTAATATCTCTCAAAATTATGTGTACCAATGCAAGTAATTTATATCTCCAATGAAAAATTATATTATTTCCTTTCCAAAATGGGTTATGGAGTCTTCTTGTATTAGGTTATGTCTACTACTTCTCAAGGGGTGTAATCCCTTTTACTCCCTTGAGCAAGTAAACCTAACAAGGTAAATGTAGGAGGGTGTAAGCCCTCTCACTCCTCCTAGAAACCTTTGCATAATCTTATCGAATCAACAACAATGATAACTTGGTGGAGGGTATAATACCTTTTATTAATCCTCCAAGGATATAGCCAAGAAAGACCATGAAACAATAAATAAGAACTAACAATATGAATATTTTTCTTACCAATTTCAAGAGAAATGTAAGACAAACCCTTGTTTACCAAGAAAATATCAACAACATACAAGAACAAGACTCCAAGAAGGGTATCTCGCCACTTTTCTACACAATACAAAGACCATGGCATAAGAGAGAGAGAGAGAGAGAGAGAGAGAGAGAGAGAGAGAGAGAGAGAGAGAGATGTAAATTTCCTAAAAGGGGCAAAAATTTCAGCCAAGTAGATCTTCTCCCATGAGACCGTTATCATAAAAATGAAATGAATTTGATCCTTATTTATACAAAAACTATAAAAAGTGTTTTTCCACATTTAGTTAGGGTAAACCAAAAAATAAGGGGGGAATCCCCCTTAATTTTTCCTCTTTCCAAAATAGATTTTAATTTTGCACAAAGGAAACCCTAGAACCATGATGTCACACCCTTAAGGGTGATTTTTTGGCACTTTGAGGAGGTCATTGGGTTGTTGAAGAGAGAGCTAGGAATCAAAAGTCCATGTGTCACTGTGAAATGCTTCTTCCTTCTCCATCAATCATGCCAAACCATCTTCAAATATCACCACCACCATCAAAACCCTATCCCTAGGGTGACATGAAGCCCTCCAAGATGACATTTTGACCTTTCAAGGCCAAATGTTGGGCTAATATGGTGTAGGTCTCATCCTCCAAGGTCTCTTCTCTTATCTCCAAAGGAAAATTTCAAGCTCTGGTTGCTCCCAATGTTTGGGTCATGGAATCCAACCTTTGGGCTTCCTACCCCAATGAAGGTCGAAGATAGGTTTGTTCCTTCAAAATTTCCATCAATCAAGGTACTAAAAATATGGACAAGTGTTCCCTCCAAGGATCTCAAGTCAAATAATCATGGAAATTAAAATCACATTTAATAAAAGAGAAGCCTAAGCACGTACATCAAAAACTACCTCATCAAATTAAACAAGTGTTCAAAGACCCTATGCAATTTTCCAAGTTTAGGTATGCAAGGGTTGACAAGGTGACCTATTGGGCAAGTCATTACCTAAGTCAACGAGTGTTTCCTAGGTGGACCCTCTCTAATCCATGTGAAGAAAATGAAGTGAATGGGGATAATACTTTTGGGCATGGGGTTCATGACATACAAGGGTTCATAGTGTCTCATTTATGGGTTCCTTTGTAGAGGGTGTTTGTTGGCCTTCGACCAAGTTTTGAGGAAACATTGGTCAGGTTTGGATCACTTTTGGACTTCGACAGGATGGTTGAAGATGGAGTGCCCAGGTGGAGATGAGATCGCGGATCAGACTCATTTTGTGGGCTATGTGGACCCAACAAGGGGTTTTCTAGGGTTTTTGTAATGGGTTATGGGATGTTGGCCCATCGATTTACCCATGATTAGGCCTTATTGTAAGGGATTGTAAGAGTATAAATAAGTAAGAATGTATGGTAGAAGAGGAGAAGCTAAATGAAGTAGTGGATAGTGGGAAGTGGCTAAGTGCAAGTAGGTCTGAGTTGCTTTGTGCAACAAAATGTGTATGGAAGTCTTTTTTCTCAATAGAGAAGTTCGCTCTGTGCCTTCACCTAGTTTTGGGAAGGAGGATCTGGTGCTCAGTGCACAGATCTCCTGTCTGGTGTGAATCTTGGCTCTGTGGCTTAGTGCACAGGAGTAACCGAATGTAAGAGATTGAAGAATAATAAAGAAGATGAAGCAGTTGGTGGATGTAGCCCCACACTGGGGTGAACCACGTATATCTTGTGTCTTTAGTTTATTTGTGTTGTGTTATTCATGTTATTGATTTTATTAGTGCCTTGATTATAATGTATGATAGATAGATATGTTGATTCTTAGTGCTTTACTTAAAGATGAATGAATGTTATATCTAACTTAGTGTTGTGTGCTAAGTGGTTGAAGTGATTAATCTTTATTGCTACTACACCGATCTATTTCTGAGTATGTTCTACGATGTTAATAAATCTAATGAACTAATGCATGTCCCCTTCTAAGTGTTAATAGAATACTCTGTGAAGTGCTATTATCATAGATCTTTGTCCCAGCTTGGTTACAGACACTTGAGTCCTATAACCCCCCTGCTTCTACCTTGGGTGAGACTTCTCCTGCTTCTCAGGTGTTTCTGAAAGGGCCGATAGTTATGGTTTTGTTGGTGTGTTGTTGAAGCATTGAACCCTGGGTCTACCCCTGTGCCAACAAATGATTCCATTGCCAGGACTTGAAACTGTGATTGCTGGGAATTGAAGTAAAGAAAATAGAAGCTTTGTGCATAGATCTGTTGCTAAAGTGCACAATAATCTACTTGAATTATGAATCTCTGTGCTAAGAAAGAAATTTGATCTGAAGAAAAGAGGTAAGATCTTAAAAGAGGTAAATCTTTTTGCTTTGATAAGAGTAAGATAAGTGAAAATTGTTATTTCGAAAGCATGAATTTAGGTATGTTTAATAGATTTTGTCCTAGTCTGAAAGCTAGGGTGCAGTTGGAAGAAAGAGATGATATAAGTAAAGCTAATAGAAATGAAGAAAGATATGTTATTCCTATGCATAGAAATAATTTTTGGACTAATAAGTGGATGTAGGAACCTAGAAAGATTTTTTGCAGATTGTAGGTCCAGCTCTATGATCCTAGTGTGTGATACATAAGAGGTTGGGGGACATATAAAATAAAAAGAGGATTGACATTGTGTTATAACTGCAAAAGACCAGGACATATTGCGAAAGAATTCCCTGGTACAGGTCCTATTTGTCTTCGTTGTAAAATTGTTGACCATGAGGTTGAAGATTGTCCAAGGATGATTGCTAAAGTTGAAATAATGAACATGAGAAAAGAAAACTATGAAGGAAGTCAAGAGAATAAGAGCATGTTAGAGAATCAGAGAGAGAAAGAATCAGAGAAAGCTCAGACTATGTTATTACAGTTAAAAGAAACGATGGATGTTCACAAAAATGTCAGTTTACCAGAGATCCTAAAAGTAAAACAACGCATACGTACAAGAAAAAGATACTTCGACATAGACTATGTCTTGGATGAGGAAACACAAGTGAATATTATGACAGAAGACACTTGGGAAAATTTGGGAAAGCCTACTATGGTACCTTCATTGGGAAGGATAGGCTTGTTTAAGGGAAAGATGATAACCCTATGTTGAAGAGTTACTAATGTACCTATTACTATTCATGGAACATCGTCTGAAGAGGAATTTGAAGTCATTAAGTTTGTTGAGAACAATGCCCCTTTCCCACTTTTACTAGGTAATACTTGGGTTGCGAAAGATCAGATCAGAAGGAAAGCAAAGGAAGAAGCTACAGAAAAGAAAAAATAAGAACTAAGGGATTTCATGGCTAGAAAAATAGACCAACTAATAGAAGAACGAGAAGATAAGTCGAAGAAACAGAGGACAAGAGAGTTAGCTGTCGAGGTTTAAAGAACGCAAGAAGGTTTGAAGGAACTATCCATGCAAGAAAGAAGAATACCCACCCTGGAATTAATAAGAGAAGGGATATTAACTTCGAACCCTTTGAAAGCACATCAACAGTACAAAGTCAATATTCTAGGAGAATATAAGAATAAGATTGGAAAGAGGAATCTAGAAATAGTTAGAGAGACTCAGATCATAGGAAAGAAGGAAAGAAAGCTCAGTAAAAATAAATCAAAGTTAGAAAAGCTACAGGAAGCTACAAAGAACAGATGGAACAATTCACAGACTAGAACCTTGCAGGAGGGAGGTTCACAGGATTTGAACTTTGTTGGAACAACAAGACCGCGCCAAATGGGAATTGACACCGGCGAAGCTATATGACCATTGGAGGCACCCCAAACATTAGAACGATGCTCTAGAATGGATAGGAAACATATTTATGGGCAGATGGACCACTTTTGGGACGTTGATATTGTGCCATAACGGACATATTCACATTGATGGAAGCATTCTTTCCCGTTGGAAGAATCCATTACGAGGCTCTGCTTATTTAACCCGTCGGACACTATGCCAAGACCAGTTTTTTCCACCCATGATTAACTGAGCTAATAGAGAATTGATTGTGTCGAGCCATGTTATCAGAAACTAGTTGTCATTGTTTATTTTTCTACCCCGCTTATCCGTTCGCCTACCCCGACTTGCCTATTTAACAGTAAGAATGTCGAGCGAACCTAGTGCATTAGAGAATTTTGTCGAGGAAGTCCTCAAGAAGATGATGGATGATAAACCATTATCTGAAGGTGTATAGGCATCATCGACTAGGGGAATGCAGACTTACCCTTCAACTGGACATCATTCTGTCTGTGTTAACCCCGCGACTGAGTAGTGAAGTAAGCATTGCGGTGATCTGGATAATGCGAAGAATATCTCGTCGATATTACCTGACTATATCCCACATTTGGATGGAATGGTTAACCATGACAACATCCCATGAGACTATGAGTAGACCTTGATCACCACGTACATCCTGAAAGGAATATGCGTAGTTGGGATTCAGTTAGGACAGATCCCACTACTGAAGAACAATGAATTCAATATCGACGATAGAAATAACTATGCTATGCTCGCACCCCACCTTTACTTGATGAAGACAACTGGGAAGAAGCCTCACCTGGTCTCCCAGTCATGGATTAAGTAGTTGGCGTAGTCCACTGTGCTAAATGTGATGAAGATTCCCCATTTTGGTCATCACCAGGAGGTTAACGCTTGCGTTAAAATCATTTTGTCATTCTACCATGGAGGATACCTATGGCTTGTACAATGGATTACTTTGGATCCAACGCTGATCCACTTGATTAGATGATTAAGCATGAAGGGACCTGACCCTCAGTAGTTTTACACAGGAAAGGCTTCAGACCACTCCCTGGCACAATGCATCAAGGAGGCTTACAACAAAGTCTAAAATGGAAAGAGAGGCTACAAGGTAGCCTCTATCTAGGATGGTGTAGTGCACCTTGCTCACCAACTTATAGCTAGAAATATTGTAAGAAATAACCACCCCACACAGGTCACCTAGTTTGTGGTGGACCTCGCAAGAAAATGTGTGGAGGGCATGCATATGAATTGGGCAAATTACCTCCTCAATGAACTGGATAAATATTTACACGAAGCTCAAGATTTGGGATACAAATTCCACTTTATCTGGATAATCGTATTGATTTCATTTGTTGCTTGGAAAATGCCTGAAGGAGCCACCTTTTCGGAGATTGAACCATTGGAGTCGTTGGCTGCTAGGTTTTCTACCTTGTGGTACACCAATGACATGTTGAAGCAATGATAGTACAACACTGTGTTCCATGCGTATTATCAGCAATTGAGGGTTTCCATCGAGTCATTCCCACGCATGAAACCGCGCACCTTGCACTAGTACAGATCGATAGCCAAGTTCCATGTAGATCTACATTTTATCTATATCATTTCATCTAGAGATGAGAGAAAGGAAGAGTTACAGTCATATTACAAGATGAGAGATGAAGACATGGAGTAGATCATGAAGGAATGACTAGAGGAGTTCCTTATACCTATTGTTGATGCAAAACTCTCTGAATCTGACATCATATGAAGCTCCCCTAGTCACCTAGGTCAAACATGTCAGACAATCTAGTGGGACAAAGAAGAATAAAAATAAGGAAGAAATCCAGGACATAGAGAGCGATGAGGAGGACAACTTCTGATGAAAATGGATCTAGCTCGCTAGGAGGAGGAGACGAAGAAAATGGACAAGGAGGAGGGGACGAAGGAGAAAACAAAGGAGAAGGTGAAGCTACACCGTAGAAAGACCCCCCTACTTAAACAATAACACCACATAAGAGGAAGGTTTCTCCATAGAAACCTTCAACAAGAAAGAATATGCGTGCTACAAAGCCCTAGTTATAGGCCATGCTCACGGAGGACGACATCAACTTGGTCCGCGGAGATATGGAGGATGCTTCCAAAGATATATTGTAGATATATGGAGTGAAGCAGGAGGATATGTATGGAAGGGTCGAGAAGGAACTGAAGAAAATACATCAAGCTATTCAATTGATCTGCACAGTACCTATTGCGCCTTCCTCATCACAGATTGCAGAATTAGGGGATGAACTAGTCCAATTGAGAAGACCTGTAGATGCGATAGAGGATCAACTTAAGAAAGTCCAAGAAGAGAAGGAGAAGGCTATAGAAGCCTTGAAATAAGATAAAGAGGAAGTCCTAGAGCAATTACGAGTATCACGGTATAGTGTAACCATGTATGAAAGTGAGAGAGAAGAGTTTTGGGCGATGCTCCGAGAGGACAAAGCGAAGCTACAAAGAGAAAATAAACAGTTTCTTGTAGAATAGGCCACATTCAAAGAGGCAGTGAATAAAGCATGCCACTCTGTGCTAGGCTTGGCACAGGAGGAACAGGATTCGATCGAGGTTCAAGTGGCGAAGCTCGCTGAGACCATCCAACAACTTCAAGTGAGGATAACAGAGTTTGAGGTCCAAGCAGTACTGAGCATCCCACAGGAAGTGCATGATTAGAGGGAGGAAACCACCAAGAACATATTAATAAGGATAAGGGCCCTCACCTCAGAGTGGAAACAATTGAGCTATAGAAGTGCACAGACATATGAACACCTCGCAAAAGATCCATAGCTAAGGAAATTTGAAGTGCAATTACAGGAGGTGCAACAACAAGCATTCTCCATGCAGTCACAGATGAAGTTGCTCACCACAGTTGAAAGAATGAAGAGGTCCTAGGAGAAATGCGTGATACAACAACAGATTAATTCCATCCAGGGTAGATTAATTGAAGTTACACAGAAGTTGCAACCTGTGCAGGACGAAGCTTGCACGGTGTTTGAAGAGATTGAGGGACAGGGCTCGCAATTGCACTAAGTGATTGCGATAGCAGAATAATTCCTGGAAGGTTATATTATAGAGAAAATGATCCAAGAGCTCATTGAGAAGGAGGCTCAAGTGAAGCATCAATTCAAGGCATCTCGAGTGAAGCTTGAGGCCTTCAAAGTGACATTGATCAGAATGGGATGAAGCATAGGTGAGTGTTGGCGGCTTCTTGGCCCTCGGCCAAGTTTTGAGGAAAGCTTGGTTAGGTTTGGACCACTTTTGGACTTCAACGGGCTGGTCAAATATGTAACACCCAATCGAATATGAGATCGTGGATCTCACTCATTTTGCAGGCTATGTGGACCCAACAAGGGGTTTTCTAGGGTGTTTGTAATGGGTTATGGGATGTCGGCCCATGGGTTTACCCATGATTAGGCCTTATTGTAAGGGATTGTAAAAGTATAAATAAGTAAGAATGTATGGTAAAAGAGGAGAATCTAAGAGAAGTAGTGGATAGTGAGAAGTGGCTAATTGTAAGTAGCTCTGAGTTGCTTTGTGCAATAGAATGTGTATGTAAGGTTCTGTGCTTAATAGAAAATTTGGCTCTGTGCCTTGACCTAGTTTTGGGAAGGAGGATCTGGTGCTCAGTGTGTAGATCTCCTGTCTGGTGTGAAGCTTGGCTCTGTGGCTTAGTGCACAAGAGAAGCTGAATGTAAGAGATTGAAGAATAATAAAGAAGATGAAGCAGTTGGTTGACGTAGCCCCACACTGGGGTGAATCACATATATCTTGTGTCTTTAGATGCTTTGTGTTGTGTTATTCATATTATTGATTTTATTACTACCTTGATTATAACGTATTATAAATAGATCTATTGATGCTTAGTGCTTTACTTAAATATGAATGTATGTTATATCTAACTCAGTGTTGTGTGCTAAGTGGTTGAAGAGCTTAATCTTTATTGTTACTGCATCGATCTATTTTTGAGTATGTTCCACAATGTTAATAAATATAATGAACTAATGCATGTCCCCTTCTAAGTGTTACTAGAATACAATGCAAGGTGTTATTATCACAGATCTTTGTCCTAACTTGGTTACAGACACCTGAGTCCTATAACCCCCCCTACTTCTACCTCAGGTGAGATTTCGCCTGCTTCACAGGTGTTTCTGAAAGGGCCAGTAGTTAGGGTTTTGTTGGTGCACTAAAAACTGGGTCTGCCCCTCTACCAACAGTGTCACTACTACATATTGAAAAAATTGCGACGATTATTGGCGACAAAAGTACCCTTTCGTTGCAAAATTCAAGTGAAAAAGTTCAATTTTTCAATTTTGTTATAAATCTAGCTCGTATTCATCGCTCTCTCGATGGAATCAAACTTTCATCTGTTTTGCAACGATCATGAATATAGTGGACGATCGTCTCTCTTTCGACAAACGTGTGAATTCGTTGCAAGAGTGACGCTAACTATTGATTGTTACACTATTTGATATGGTCCATATTGACCATTATACTATTTGACAAAGTAAAAATTGATTTGGTCAAATTTCATCGCAAAAGCAACGATATAACCGTTATGACCTTTATACTCTTTGACAAAGTGAACAATGATTTGGTCAATGTTCGTCGCAATTGTGACGACCATGACCTATAAATAATTTACGAATTAAATATGTTGCGACAATCTTGCTATAACAACGACGGTTCAAAAAGGGTATTTTTGTGCGGAAGGATGTCACATAATATAATTAGAGGTGGGGAAAAAAGTAAAGCAGGTGAAAAGGGTGATGGTAGATGTTATTTCCCTTGAAAAAAATGTTGCCTCATACATCCCGTAAGAATTTTAATAGCAACAAATACAAAACATTGTAGGAAATATGGGCACATTTATGGCGGATCGAATGCATATCATCCCATGGTAATTAGCTATATAATCATTATCTATTTTTATATTGTCAATTTTATATAAAATTCTATATATGTATATATATTGTTTGAATGTTTGTTATAGTACACACTAATTTTGCATGATTTTTTGTAATTATAAAGTTAAAGTTTCCCTCTAACTTTTCACAAAATTTGCACCAAGTAGTAGTAGAAATGATGTTGTACAAGCTGAGGAACATGATCAAGACAATGAAGATCTCATGGAAGAAGATGATGGGAAAATAGAGTTAATGATCCCATGGAAGAAGGTGATGGGACAAATCAAATGATCCAAGATTTGTTTTCGCAGCTAGATGAGGATGGGGACGATGATGGTATTTATGATGAACCTCTATTAGAAAAGGAATATAAACAACTTTATGAATGATCAAGAGCAAATCTTCTCTTTGCTACATTGTTGCTAGTGAACTTAAAGGTTATGAATAATTTGTCGAACACTTGTATGACATAGATCCTAAGGTATGTAATATGTTTCATCTCATATTATACATAAATGCTGATTTTTTTCTATTTTTCTTTAGTGTTAATTAATGTGTAAAATAAGAATGCAATTTTAACGATTAATATTCTTTACATTAACTAGTTATTTGTTATGTTGTAAATTGTTAGGTGAATTTTTGTTACCATCATCAAATATTTTACCTCACACATATCGAGGTTTGCATGCCATTATGAAATACATTGGAATGGATTATCAAACTATAGATGCATGTCCTAATGATCATATGTTGGCACAGGGGCAGACCTGGGGTTCAATGCTTCAACAATGCACCAAAAAAACCCTAACTATAGACTCTTTTGGCAACACCTGCGAAGCAGATGAAGTCTCACCCGAGATAGAGGCAGGGGGGGTTGTAGGACTCAGGTTTCTACAACCAAGCTGGGACACAAACCTATGATTACAACACTGAACAGGGCACTATCCAACATATATAAAGATCAACGTACTAACAAATAAACAACATAAATAACATCCACAACATCGCACAAAGAACATCAAACACAGGATATAAGTGGTTCACCCAAGTGTAGGGCTACGCCCACCAACTTATTCTTATTATTTATTAGTATTCAATCTCTTTACATGCATCTACTCCTATGCACAAATCCATAAAGCCCAACTCTGCAGAGGACAGGAGGTCTGCACGCTGCACACCAAACCCTCCTTCCAAAAATTAGGTCAACGAACAGAGCCTTACTTCACATAGCCAGATTGCACAAAGACACTTACAATCTCTTGCACTGAGCCAACATTAAGACTTACAACATTTTTTGTACATAGCCCACACCCCCTTCTTACATCTCTTAGCTACTTATTTATACATTTACAAAAAGGACTAATCATGGCTAAACCCATGGGCCGACATCCCTTAACCCATTACATAAACCTTAGTAAACCCTTTTCTCAGTCCATAAGCCTGCAAAACAAGCTATATCTCATGGTCTCAGCTCCGCCTGGGTGCTCCATCTTCGACCAGCCTGTCAAAGTCCCAAAAGTGGTCAAACATGACCAATGTTTCCACAAAACTTGGTCAAGGGCCAATAGGCCCCCAACACTCACCTGTGACTCGTCCCAAGTCACTCAGATCCAGGAAACGCTGCTTCAAAGGCCTCAATCTTAGCTTTATCTACCTCAAATTGTTGTTTCACTAGAGCCTCCTACTCAACAAACTCCTAAATTATTTTCTCTGTAAAATGCCCTTCCAGGCGTTGTTCCACTGTCGCAACCACTTGCTCTAGCTGCAAGCCTTGTCCTTCAATCTCTTCAAAAATCGTGCAGGCTTCATCCTGCACTGGCTGTAGTCTCTACGTAACTTGCATGACTCTGCCTTGTATGTCTGTAATCTATTGCTAGACTGCACGTTGTTCCTGTGATCTTTTCATCCTCTTGACTGCAGTAAGCAAATTCATCTGTGATTGAACTGTCAGTGCTTGCTGCTTCACCTCCTGTAGCTGTGCTTCTAGTTTCCTCAGGTATGGATCTTCTGCAAGGTGCTCATAGGTCTTCACACTTCGATCACTCATTTTCTTACACTTCGAGGCAAGTGCCCTGATTCTTTCTACTGTGTTCTTGGCAACTTCTTCCCTCTGATCGCACACTTCTTGCGGAGTGCTCAACACTGCTTGGAGCTCTAACTTTGTTATCTTCGATTGAAGTTGCTGAATGACCTCAGTGAGATTCCCCACTTATATCTCGACTGACTTTGGTTCCTCCTGTGCCAAGCCCACCATAGAGAGAAATTATTTATTCAATGCTTCTTTGACTGTAGTCTGCTCTGCGAGAAGCTGGTCTTTTTCTTCCTGTATCTTCGCATTGTTCTTCTCGAACTTCACTCAAATTTCATATTTCTCCTTCTGTGAAACTTGAAGTTGCTCTAATACCTCCTCCTTTTATTTCTTCAAGGATTCTGTAGCCCGTTCCTTTTCTTCTTGGAATCGTTGAAATCGAGCCTCTATTGCATCTGGTAATCTTCGTAATTGGGTGGGCTCATCACCCAATTCTGCAATCTTGGATGAAGAAGGTGTAGTGGGTATTGTGCAGCTCAAATGGATGGCTTGTTGTATCTCCTTTATCTTCTGCTCGATTCTTTCATACAATGTTTCCTTCTTTTCTCCATATCTTTGCAAGATATCCTCTAAAGAATCCTCCATGGATGCGATTATTAGATCGACATCATCTTCTTTGATTGTGGAATTCATCTTGGGATTATTGGCAGACGTCTTCTTTCTTGCTGAGGGTTTCTGCAGAGAGACCTTCCTTTTCTTCGATGTTTCAACCTCGGTAAGGGGATCCTTTAGTGGTGTAACTTCACCTTTGTCTTACATTTCTCCTTCTTCCCCACCTCTTTCTTGTTTCACTTTGTTCCCTCCTCCTCCTATGGGTGAGTGAGGCCCACTTTCCTCCGAGGCGGTGTCCTCCTCATCAGTCTCTATGTTCTGCACTTCCTCCTTTTTATTATTTTTCTTTGCACTGCTCTGCCCAACATGCTGGACCCGAGTGACCAAGGGGCTTCCAATGATTTCAGGGTCAGGCATTTCTACATCGTCAACTGGGAAAGGAATTTTGTTTTCCATTCCTTGGTAATCTCCTCCATATATTCATCAATCATTTTATAATAAGACTGAAACTCCTCCTTTCTTTCATCCCTATGTGTAGTGATATAAATCAAGTGTCGATCTGCGTGGAAATTTGCTAGCAGCCTATATTGATGTAATGTGTTTGGGGTCATGCATGGAAATGAATCAATAGCACACTTCAACTATTGGTACTAGGCATGGAAGACCACATTTGACTACCACTTCTTTGACATGTCGTTTGTATACCACAAGGTGGAGAACCTCGCGGCCAATGGCTCCGATGGATCAACTTCTGGAAATGTCACTCTTTCCAGCATCTTCCAAGTGACAAATGTGATTAATAACAATAACCAATTAAAATGGAAGTCATATCCCTCATCCTGTTCTTCACAACAGTCTTTCTCGAGCTCGTTGATGAGGTAAATTTCCCAGTTCATTTGCATTCCTTCTATGCACTTCCCTACGAGGCCTACTATGAATCCAATGACTTGTGTCAGATAGTTCTTTCTTACAAGCTTGCCAGTTATAAGATGAAAATATAGGTGCACTGTGCCATCTTGGATGGAGGCTATCTTGTAGCCTCACTTTCCCTTTTCTACATCACCATAATCCTCCTTTATGCGTTGTGTCAGGGAGTGATCTGAAGTCTTCCCTAGGTAGAACTAGTGAGGGTATGTTCCCTACATGCTCAACCCTATAATCAAGTGGATCAATGACATATCCACAGTAACGTGCATGTCAAGCCACATACATCCTCCATGGTAGCATGACAAGAGGAGTTTAACGCAAGCGTTAAATTCCTGATGTTGGCCAAAGTGGGGTATCTTCATTACGTTCAGGATCGTGGACTGCACCAACTCCTTAATCCACAGTTGGGAGACTATGCCTGGCTTCTTCCCAGTTGTCTTCATCAAATACATATGTGGCACGATCATGGCATAGTTCTTTCTATCGTCGAGGTTAAAATCATTGTTCTCCAGAGCTAGGATCTATCCTAGCTGGGATTGAACTATGCGTATCCCCTTCGGGATGTACGAAGTGATCAATGTATACTAAAAGTCACATTGGATACTATCACAGTTAACCATGCCAGCCAAAGGCGGTATGTACTCTGGAAAGACCGATGGGATCTGCTTCATGTTAGCTAGATCATCGAGTGCTTGCTTCACTTCTCAGTAGCATGGATAGAATGATGTCTAGTCAAGGGAGATGCTTGAAGTCCCCCAGTCGACGACGCATGTATTCCTAGAGACATAACTCTCTCAGCCTTGAGCTTGACAAGAATCTCCTCCACAGACTTCTCTAACGTGCTAAGTTCGGCTGAAATTCACACTTGTAACCAAATAGATAGGGTAGGGGAACGAAAAAGTGAGGTAATCAAACAGATGGCGAGCTCTAGAAGGCACAACGTGATACAATGGATTCTCTGTTAGCTTGGATATTCACGGGTAGCAGAAAGTGGTCCCGACGCAACGTTTGGCAGGTTAGATAAACAAGTGTCATAACAGATTCCTCCAATGGGTAGGAATGCGTCCATCAATGTGGATGCATCCATTATGGCGTAGTCCCAACAGTCCAATGGCAGTATTTCCATCAATAAATGCGTTTCTATCCATTTTAGAGCGTCATTCTAATGGTCGAGGCACCTCCAACGGTCATATTTGTTCTCCATGGCAAAGTTCCATTCTGTGTGTTTTTGCTATTCTGACGAGGTTCAAGTTTTGTAGATCTTCATCCTGTGAATTCTTCCTTCTGTTTTATGTAGCTTCCTGCAGCTTAGCTTTCTTCCTATTGAGCTTCCTGGCCTTCTTTCCAGTGATCTGAACTTCTCTAACAATTTCTAGAATCCTCTTCCCATTATCTTCTCCTAGCAAAGTGACTTCACACTGTTGATGTTCTCTTACAGATTCTACAGTTAATGTCCCTTTTCTTTCTATTTCCGGGGTGGCTATACTTCTTTCTTGCATGGGTAGGTTCTTCAATTCTTCCTATGTTATTTCATTTTCAACAACTAATTCTCTTACGTTCTGTTGCTTCGACTTATCCTCTTGTTCTTCTATTAGTCACGTTATTTTTTAGCTATGAAGTCCCTTAGTTCTTTCTTTTTCTGTTTTGTAGCTTCCTCCTCTACTTTCCTTCTGATTTGGTCCTTCTCAATCCAAGTCTTTCCCAATAAAAGTGGTAAAGAGGTGTTGTTCTCAACAAATCTAATAACTTCAAAGTCCTCTTCTGTTGATGTTTCTTGAGCAATCATAGGTATATTAGTAACTCTTCCACATAGGGTTATCATCTTTCCTTTAAACAAGACTATCCTTCCCAATGAAGGTATCATAGCAAGCTTTTCCAAAATTTCCCAAGTGCTTTCTGGCATAATATTCATGTGTGTTTCTTCATCTAGTACACAGTCTATGTTGAAGTATTCTATTCTTGTAACTATGCACTACTTTTCTTTCAAGATCTCTGAAACACTAACATCCTTGTGGTCATCCATTGCTTTTTTTAACTCTACTAACATATTCTGCGCTTTCTATGATTCTTTCTCTTTCTAATTCCCCAACATGCTCTTAACCTCTTGAATTTATTCAGAGTTTTCTTGCCTCATGTTCATCTTTTCAACTTTAGCAATCATCCTTGGGAAATCCTCAACCTTATGACCAACAATTTTACAGTAGAGACAAATAGGACCTATACCAGGGTATTCTTTAGCAAGATGTCTTGGTCTTCTGCAATTATAACATAGTGTCAATCCTCTCTTTATTTAAATGAGCCCCAACCTCTCTTGTACTGCGCACTAGGATCAGAGTGTTGGACCTGCAATCTGCAAAAATTGTTTATAGGTTCATACATCCACTTATTAGTCCAAAAATTCTTTCTATGCATAGGAATAACATATCTTTCTCTATTTTTATCAAATTTATTGTGATAAACTCTTTCTTCTAACTGTGCCCTAGTTTTCATACTAGACCAAAATCTATCAAACATACCTAGATTCATACTTCTAAAGAAACAATTTCCACTTATGTTACCTTTACCAGAGGACAAAGCTTTAATATCTTACCTCTTTTCTTCGGATCCAGTTTCTTTCTTAGCACAAAGCTTCACAAGTCAAGTAGAATACTGCACACTACAACAACAGATCTACACACAAATCTTTCTCTTTTCTTCAGTTTCCAGCAATCACAGTTTCAGGTCCCAGAAACAGAACCATTTGTTGGCACAGGGGCAGACCCGGGGTTCAACGCTTCAACAATGCACCAGAAAAACCCTAAATATCGGCCCTTTCGGCAACACCTACAAAGAATATGAAGTCTCACCTGAGGTAGAGGTAGGGGGGGTTGCAGGACTCAGGTGTCTACAACCAAGCTGGGACATAGACATGTGATTACAACACTCAGTAGGGAACTATCCAACATATATAAAGAACAATGTACTGAAATATAAACAACATAAATAACATCCACAACATCGTACAAAGAACATCAAACACATGATATATGTGGTTCACCCCAGTGTGGGGCTACGTCCACCAACTTCTTCTTCTTCTTTATTAGTCTTCAATCTCTTTACATGCATTTGCGCCTGTGCACAAAGCCACAGAGCCCAAATCCACAGAGGATAGGAGATCTATGCACTGCACACCAAACCCTCCTTCCCAAAATTAGTTCAAGGCATAGAGCCTTACTTCGCATGGCCAGATCGCACAAAGAAACTTACAATCTCTTGCACTGGGCCAACATTACCACTTACAACATTTTATGCACATAGCCCACACCCCCTTCTTACATCGCTTAGCTACTTATTTATACATTTACAAAAAGGCATAATCATGGGTATACCCATGGGTCGACATCCCTTAAATCATTACATAAACCCTAGTAAACCCTTTGCTTAGTTCAAAATCCCACAAAACAAGTGAGATCCCATGATCTCAGCTTCTCCTGGGTGATCCATCTTTGACCAGTCTATCGAAGTCCCAAAAGTGGTCAAACATGACCAATGTTTCCTCAAAACTTGGTCAAGGGCCAACATCATATCATATATTATGCACAACATGCTTTGAAAACAAAATGTCCATAATGTCTTTTTAGTAGATATCAAACCGATCAAGTAACAAAAAGGGTGCCTCAAAAGGTTCTTCGTCATATTCCCATAATTCCATGTTTGCAGCGATTGTTCAGGTGGGAAAGCATAGCACAATTTATGGATTACCATGCATGTAACAAAAGTGGGTATGGTGTTCCTCGAATTCCTGCCGATGGTTCTGTACTTAGGGAAATTGAGGAAAATTGTGAAGATTTCAAAGATGAACCTCGTAATGTTAGGATTTCATTGGCAGTTGACGGTGTTAATCTATTCAGAGAGCTTAGGTCTATTTACTCAGTGTGGCCTATTTTTGTTATCAACTATACCATTCCTCCTTAGATGTCAATAAAGAGGGAGCACATAATGTTGACAATCATTGTTCCAAGTATTTGTTTACATTAATTTTTTGAATGTAACATTTTCATTTTTTTTTATTTTTTTCATAATATATTTTGTTTATTTATTTACTTATATATACATGATATCATGGTTATACTAATTATGTGTAATTTCAAATAATTAGGTAAGTACCAGGTTAAATATATGAATTTATATATCGAGCCTCTTATCGACGAGCTACTAAAGTTATGGAATGACATCGCTATGTATGACATCTGTAAACCAATCGGGGAAAAGAAATTTAAATTCCATGGAATACTTTTATGGACAATTCATGATGCCCCAGGACTAACACATTTTTGTGGTATGTAGCATTATAATATTTCTCTTTAATACTATATAATTTTTTAATGATATCATGCTGGATGTTTAATTTTTAAATAGTCTCATCGTATAATTGACATTAATCCATTTGTTGCAGGTCTTCAAACAAAGGGTAAATTTGCATGTCCAATTTGTGGTCCTAAGATGAAGTATCACCATTCAATTTTTTTAGGAAAGGTGGTGTTTGATGAGTATAGGCACCTCCTCCCTAAGAACCATAATTATCATTACTCTTGGAAAACATCTTTTCAATGGGAAAGAAGAGTATGGTTTAAAACCATGAAGAATGAAATCTCACCTATGGAGGTTGGAATATAATAGAAATCATCAGAATTACTCAATTTATTATGTATTGTAGATCATGTAATGTTTGGATGTTTATTTTAATCATTGAAAATTTATTTTACCATATTTGATATTATTTTTGTGATTTATTTATGCTTCATGAAGGCCACAAACATCATGAAGGTATTAATAGGCTTCCATGATGAATGATAAAATGTTGACTCCTCAATTCATGAGTTTCCCTACTACAAGGAGGAGCTAAAAATATCTAATTTGTTTGATACAATGCATATCGGGGAAGAATGTGGCGAAACATTAGGGGGAATCATAGATGGTAGGAGGGAAAAAGAAAAAATTGTCAAAATTTATGTTTACGACGTTGAGAATCCAATCATGCAATGCAAGATGTGATGCGATCAAATGAATTAGATGGAGTACTAGAGCGAAATAACCTTCCATGGTTATTAACATAGAAACAAAGCAATGTGATAAAGAGGTCATTCAAAGAATTAATTTTCCCACGGGGTTTTGCTTCAAACATAAATAATGTCTTAACAAAGAAAGGGTGAATTTGGTGGGGTGAACACATGATTGTATACCTTCATTAAGGTAATAATTTTTGGTATACATATTTATATATATTGGTGTTATACGGTAATAATTTTGGTATACATATTTATATATATTGGTGTTATACATCTTTTAATTTTTTTTGTCTACTTTGGTTGAAACAAATAACGATTCATTTTTTTGTTATAGTATGTTCTACTATTATCTCTCCCAAACGACTTTGACAACAACATCAAACAAGTTATATATGATCTTGGAAAATACATGAGGTAAGTAGTTGTGATTTATATGCAAAATGTTATTTCAAATTATTTTTGTACTTAATGACACGTGTTTTAATTGTAATGTAATATATTATATTATGTTATGTTGAAACATGTTATTTTCTTGTGTCATGATTTCATGTAGATGGTTGTCATTGAAAGAAATCCATGAAGATGATATAAAGTATTGGAAGAGAGAAATTCCTCGTCTAATGTGTGAAATGAAAAAGTATATACCTCCAACATTTTTCAATGCAAAAAAACACTACCTCATACACCAAGTTGAGGAGATTGAAATTTGTGGACTTGTTCACACAAGGTCAATGTGGATGGTGGAGAGGCACTTGAAATCATTGAAGGCATTGGTTAGACAAAGAGCATGTCCTGAGGGTTCTATAGTGGAGGGATATATGGTATATCAATACATGGTTTATATTAGTCAGTATCTTCCTAAATTAGCAGTGCCAACTATGCATGCAATGGATCGCATTTGGGATGTGAACTCCATCAAAAAATTTGAAGACCAGGAGCATCTCTTGGGGAAAAGTAGAATGAAAAAATGAGAGGTAATATATTAATAATTGTGGAGATTTATATTAATAATACATATAAAGTTTCATTTTTTGTGTATATGATCATACTCATTAATATATTAATATAATTTATTTCATAAATTATTAATATTTATAACCTGCATGGACATTATAACTAATATTTAATATTGGTGAATTATGATTTTTTTATTCAATTGATCAAGAGGGATGCACTACATTTATACATTGAAAACAATTTTGACTGGATGAATGTATGGATTGAAAGATGTAAATAACATAACGGAGGTAGGTTATCATGGCAACGACTGTCTGAATTGGTTAGAGAAGCTTTCTGTAACAGATATGTCAATGTTACGCAAAGTGAAATCGATTTAGCATATGGTTTGAAATATGGAAAGGTAAGAAAATTCACCCATTTTATTCAGTTATTTTATATTATATTAATGTGACTACATGTGTACAATATTTTTCAGATACTTTCCAAGTTATATAAATATATATGTTAATTTATTAATTGACAATGCATCTTTTACATATTTGGCATATTGCAGTTGAAATGCCACAAGGATATGTCATGCAATGGTCGTAAATTTCGCATCAAACAATTGGATGAAACCAATAAAAATTCTTATAGTGGGATAACTGTAGTATTCTAGGTCACTAATGTTTCCTCTAGGAGTGACAGACTGTAAAAACCCCATGTCGTTACGACTACGTGCGACGCAATGCAAAATTTTTTTTTTTTTTTTAAGAAGGAAGACAACAACGATAACAATCAATCAACACAACTTGATGATGAACACAATGCATTTAAATTAGGCGACAGACAACAATGACCCAACATACTGGCACATCATGCAACTAGACAAAACATGAGATAATCAAATATAAAAATAAAATGACTAATCTATGGGACAAAATCAAGATCAACCCGACACAACCAACATCAATGACATAGGTAACTTGAACCTTCACGACGAGCGAGGAACAAGCACAAACAAGAGTTACATCACAAGTACCAACATCAATTACAACGAACATTATGCCTACATCGGGAAGCACATAACTCTGTCTAGGTTATCATTCACTTCTATAAATCAGGGCGCACAATGATCCCCTCATTAGGAATCATGTCGTCACCAAGCGATGGGTGTGACAGTAACCAAGGTGAAACATAACATATCTAGACCAATAACCCCAAAAAATACAACATGCTAGGAGACCAAATTAACTGTCAAAAATACAAGAAGACTATACCCAAGCACGCAATTGACAAGTCAACAAGATACAAGGTGACATCATTCAATATTTAAATTGCGCAACCAAAATAAGAATTCTTGTTTTCTTGTGAGGCACTTTTTCAAGGAAGTCTTCCATACTGTAAAATATAAATAAATTGAATGATATCTAAAAATTCACGTGCATGGATATTGTATTTTAATTATCTATATAATAGAATGTTATTTGAAATCTAGCTTAATCATATGTGATATAAGAAACTAGTGCTCACATTTTGTTAAGACAAATAATGTTTACCATCATATAAAGATAAAAAAAGTAAATTAATATATTAAGAACATGAATAAAAGGGGTTTTATTTTTGGATTAACAAAAGAAATTCCACATCATCTTATATGCCAGTTTAAAATAGCTGTCCAAAAATTACTGTCCATTAATAAAATCGCTGTCAAAACTCGTTGTCTAACAATAAAATCGTCGTCTAACAACCATAGGCTATCTAACACTAAAATCGTTGTCTACAGCAATATGCTATCCAACCATAAGAAAGCAACAATCAACAAATCCTTTCCCTGACCATTTAAAAAAAAAAAGAAAATAAATCCAGATTAGATTAAGTTAGCAGTACGTAGGGATACCATGCTAACATTTTGTTTGTTAATAAATCGTTGTTTATCAATGATATCACTATCTATCCATATTATTGTTGTTTGTTAATAAATGGCTGTCAGGTATTGATATTGTTGTCCCACAAATATATCACTAACTATTAATAAATGGATGTCTAGCATTGATATTGTTGTTTAACAAATATATAGATATCTATTAATAATGGTTGTCTAGCATTGACATTTCTGTCTAACAATAATATCTCTGTCTATTAAAATTCACTATCAACAACACTATCACTGTCTATTAACAAGTCTATTGATAAATCTATTGGTAAATCTATTGATATTTCCAGATATATATGGGGTAAATCATTGTGTGAAAAATGGGTGAAATGGTTGTGTAAACACTGGGTGAAATCACTGTGTAAAACGCCAAGAAAAATTTCCCAGGGGCGCTACCTTTGCTGGGAAAATCGCCAAGTAATTCGTTGTTGATAACTATAATTTTTCTAGGGAAAAGAGAACAAATATATGGTTGGTACGAGTCACCTAGATTCGCTAGGAAAAAAAATGATTTCTCCCCTTTTTGCAAGGAGCCAAGGAATCAAAGATTAATCCTTCAAATCTTAATCAATCAAAACACATAGATAATCATTCACAAAGAAAACACAGAGATTAATCATTAAGAGATGAATCATTTAAAAACATAGAGATAATCATTCACAAAGAAAACATAGAGATTAATCATTCAGAGATGAATCATTCAAACGCAGAGATAATCATTCAAAAATGCAAAGAGACCTATACAAATCGTGGAGAAAAATGCATAGATTATTAATGTTATTCATTGGGAGAAATTAAAAAAAATGCAAAGAGCGATAAATATGAGCTTTGAAGGGTGGTTTTGATGTGCCTGGTAGTGAATTCGTTGGGCTATCAACTGCAAATCTTCGCAGAGTATGACAAAAAATAAATACAAAGCATTGAAGGGTGATCTTGTTGTTCATAGAAGTGAAATCATCGAGCAGTCAAAAAAATATGATGAGAAAAATAACGGTTTAGACAACATGAAGTGACACCCCAATCTCAGGTTGGAAGCACGAAGTTGCAGAGAAGAAACAAAATAATCGCAGAGGCTAAGGAGGAAATAAACGCTCGGGTGAGGACTCCTCACGGGGCAGAGAAAGGATCCTACAGTTATTATCCATGCACAAGAAATCAGAGCATTTGAATCTAAATCTTTAACACTGAAGTGAAATAAAGTCGATTCGGATCTTGGCCGACTGCTCAGGCACAGACTAATAACTTAAAGGATCAAGGAACAGAGGATAAAAACACAAATCTACATCCAGATCTTCTTCATGGAGAAGAAAATAATGAAGTAAAAGCGCAATCAAGGAGTAAAGAAAACACAGGTAGGAGATACAAGAGCACATACAAGGTTTGAGTCTGGGGTTCATTCTTAGCCATGTGAAAATAGACAATAACTCAGAAATAAAGGATACTTTGGATATCAAAGTTTATTACTGAATGAATCAAGCAACAAGGGGATTACAACTACCATAGAAATATATGTGCAAGGAAAGATCATGGAAATGAAATATTCATCTGGGTACAGTAAAATAAACAAGTGTAATTTAAATTTCATTGCAAGTAACAACTTTAATAGGTGTACCTTAGCCAAATGTGAATGCTCTAAAGTCGTTGTCCCATGTGTGCTCTGTCCAGTTCCCGCTTGCCAATCGATGTGACCTCATTGGTACCTCCCAACCAACGATAGGGGTACTCTTCTTCCCCCTAAGCCCCCCAATATGCAAAGGGTCCATGCACACAATACTAGAGAATGATAACACCTAATTCACCTCGCAAGATCGAGCTACCACTCATTACCTGAGTTGGGTATCCCAACTCCCACAAGAGAAAGTTCTGTCAAGTTAAAATTTCAGCAGCGTAACATTACAAAAGCCATATGTGATCACACTCCTCCTCCGCCATCCTTTTTATAGAGTATTCTTAGTCATTAGTTTTCCAAAACCCTCATTAGATTCCCTTTTTTTATTTAATTAATTTCAAAAAACCTCCCCAGTACACATATCACCCGATCCCCTAGTTGCACCAGAAAATCAATTTTGTTAATTAATTAAATATTCCTATTTCCCTCATCCATCTAAAAAAATTCCTAAAAACACTCCTCAGTGTCCCAAAATTCCCTTACAATTATTAAATGACTCACGCCTTACTTAATTCCTAGTTGAATTCATAAATAGAAAGATCCAAAGACTAGATTCCTTACTAAGTTAGACATTCAGATTTTTCTTTAAGTTTCCTCTTTTCTTTAAGTTTCCCTTTTTCTTTAAGTTTCCTTTTTCTTTTATGTTTCCCCCTTTTTCCTTTTTAAATAAAAATACATTTAGCAAGTGTAGATAAATACAACTATTTACCCTTTTAATAAATGTAATCCTCCATTATACTTTTTTTTTACTTTAATAATTTAGTTTGAATTTCTTATGCTCCCTTCTTGTTACATGTTTGTTATTTTATTTTTTTCTTTAACCACATCTTCTACTTAGACCTAGGTTTTAAATTCACTAGGCTTCGCGACAGTTTTTTTTTTTAGGGAAAAAATCTTATTAAAATTTACTTATCGTGTCATTCATTTTAAGGCTGACTAGGTCCTAAGGAGGCATAATTTTCTAGGAACTAGGTTTATTAACTTATCATAGTTAAAATATTGATGTGTCCTTCAGGACACACTACGTGCTTTAAGGGTTCCACTCTCCTCCTTATGTTTTATTTGCACAACGTGCCCTTCAATATGCACTACATGCTCTAAGGGTGCCACTCACCTCTTGACTAAGTTTGGTAGACGTCAAACCCCTGGAGTCAATACTATAGTTGTCCCACTGGAATTTGAGCTGATCTATTATTCGATGTCGTAGTTTTCAAATGCGATGGTCTAGGATGCAGATTGGCTCCGCCATGAGAGCACCCTCATCGTATACCTGCAAGGAAATCATGTCAATAACATGTGTAGGATCACTAACATAATGTCTCAAAACAGATACGTGAAAAACATTGTGCATACGCCTCAAAGAATCAGACAAGGCTAATCGATAGGCCACGAGACCCTTATTTTCCACAATATTGAAAGGTCCCATGAAACTAGGAGAGAGTTTAACACCCTTTCCAAACTTGATCGAACTCTTATGTGGTTCCACCCACAGGAAGACTCGATCGCCAACTTCGTAACTACGATCGACACGATGCACATCAACATAACTCTTCCGCCGATCCTGCGCTTCCTTAATCCTTTGTCTTATTGTTTTCATTTGATCTTCCATTTATTGGATCGCTTCAGGTCCCACTAGGACCCTATCCTCAAGTTGATCCCAACTCAAAGGCATATGACATAGTCGCCCATAAAGAAGATCGAAAGGTGCCATATTAATGGTGCTTTGATAACTGTTGTTATATGAAAATTCTACTAGTGGAAATAATTCCTCCCAATGCTTTTGTTGGTTCATCATGTACATACGAAACATATCCTCCAAGATCTGTTTTGTTCACTTGGTCTGCCCATCTATTTCTGGGTGATACGCAGTACTAAAGTTAAGTTGGATTCCCAAGGCCTCTTGGAAACTAGTTCAAAATCATCTTGTAAGCATCGATCCTCTATCGGATATAATCCTCTTAGGCATGCCATGCAACCTCAAAATATCACTGATGAAAACTCTAGCTATGTTAGGTGTCTGATATGTCATACGCAGAGGAATAAAATGAGCACTCTTCATCAGAATGTCGACTACCACAAAAATCGAGTTGTGTCTCCTAGAATAACATGCGGTTGTAGCAATCCTGATGGATGCCTATGTTCAACCTTCACCTACTGACATTCTAGACATCTTTCCACATAGTTGACTATGTCTTCCTTCATTCCTTTCCAGAAGAATAAGGGTTTAAGGTATGCCCTCATATTCGTGACTCCTGGGTGAGCCATGTACACTAATTTTTGAGCCTCGTTTATGATCAAACTCCTCAATTTGTCGTTGGGGGGTACGTAAATTTGACTTTTAAATCTCAATAATCTGTCGTTGTCCATAGTAAATCCTTCAAATTTTGGCACCATAATTGTGTTTTGTTCAATAAAATCCTTGAACTCTTTGTACCAGTCATTGTCGCGCTATAAATTTAGAATATTTTCACGTAGATTTGTTTGAAGAGGCATCACCGAAAAGATGTGTGGTCTCCGACTCAACACATATTCCACTCTGTTCACTGTCCCTTTTATGTAAGTAGTCTAGAAATCATACTCGCTAAGCAATTCCGACCAATGTCGTTGTCGCACTTTCAAGTCTCTTTTCGTAATGATGTGTTGTAGTCAACAATGGTCCATTTTTATTTTGAAATTCCATCCAATAAGGTAGTGTCTCCAAAATCTCAAGGCATAAACAATGGCTAACAACTCCAAATCATGTGTTGCATAGTTCTCCTCATGTTGTCTCAACTTTCTCAAGATGTAAGTGATCACTCGACCGTCTTGCATCAAGACTTCACCTAAGCCTTCCTTGGATGCATCAGTGCATACCAAGAAGTACGTGTCCATGTCATGGATGTTTAGTATCGGTGTTGTCATCAAAAAATACTTGAGCCTACAAAATGACTCCACGCATTTCTTGGTCCAAACAAACTTATTGTTCTTCTTCTGCAATTCCATGATTGGATTTGCTATCTTCGAAAAACCCTCAAAGAACCGTCAATAGTATCCCACTAAGACCATGAAGCTATGCACTTCAGGGAAATTCGTTGGTGCAGGCCATTCCATAATAGCCTCTACCTTTGCTGGATCCACAATGATACCTTCACCGTAGATGAAATGCCCTAAGTAGTGAATCTTTGATTGATAAAACGAGAATTTAGACAATTTCCCATACAATTTGTTCTCTCATAGACATTGCAGTACCAACCGCAAGTGCTCTTCATGCTCCTCCATCGTCTGAGAGTAAATCAAAATATTGTCAATGAGTCACGAAACACCCCGTTCATCAAACTCATAAATACCCCGGGGGAGTTTGTTAGTCCAAAAGGTAAAACAAAAAACTCGTAATGTCCAAACCTTGTCTTAAAGGCGATCTTAGGGTTGTCACCCTCCTTGATCCGTAACTGGTGATATCCTGATCTCAATTTGATCATTGAAAACACCGTCTCACCCTTCATATGATCAAAGAGATCATCAATCCTTGGCAATGGATATTGATTATTGATCATTTCCTTGTTCAATAGACGGTAGTAAATGTAGAGTCTCCACGACCCATCCTTCTTTTGTATGAAAATAAGAAGCGCACCCCATGGTGACACACTTGGATGTATAATACCTAGGTCCAACAACTCCTTCAGTTGCATTTTCAACTCCTGTAACTCCGGGGTCGACATCCGATAAGGCATTCTTGCTATCGGTTCAGTCCCCGGGTTTAGGTCTATGGTAAATTCCAATTCCATGTCCAGTAGCATCCTAGGTAATGTAACATCCCGCTCTGGCGCACTGAGAACACTTATTATTTGAGGACACTTGCTCGCAAGTGATCCAGACCCTTTTTATGTTAGACTGTTTATATTTGATTATGATGTGATTGACAGATGACATGATGTGTTACTATTTGATGTAGATAGGTGTTATTGACTCAGTTTTGTTGAGTGTGCAGGGTTTTTGACCTTGAGGATGCAGAGGCATCGGTAGAACCCCCTTGGACTCCAGACTGAGTCAGGGAGTGTGCTT
>SNQJ01S0014095.1:180562-193451 GCA_010110895.2 Picea sitchensis
ATGAAAAATGTTTCATTGGCAAGAGAAACAAAGAAGAGAATCTATCGGCAAGAGACAAGGAAAGGATGTCGTCACTAGAGCGACGAATGTAAATAATCTTGTGACGAATTTGATATACTATTGACGAAAAAAGTTCGTCGATAGTATAGATAATTCGTCGCAAGAATATTTACATGGGATAAACAAAGGAAATGGATGATGTGGTTCCAAGTATAGCTAATTCGTAACAAGTATCTTCATGGGATACAATTCATCGCCTTTCATCATTTTTATTTCAAGTTCTACATTAATGTATATACAATCTATGTGTGTCATAGTTGTCATGAAAAATCCCCTTTTTAATCAACACCATAAAAATATTCCCTTGAAGTACTAGATGCGGGGACGTGTGTACTGTCGAACGAATTTTACAAGGAACAAAGAACATAAATTGTACTAGGACTAGACACGGGCAACAGTGACATGTGAATGGGGCCAACACTGAAATTTTTTCAAACTATTTATGTATGCATTGAAATTTGACATGGATAGAATATTCACATGCCTTAACGATATGGGAGGGTTTCTGGACTCAAATTTGACTCACACACCCACTTTCTTCCATCATCAATTCATCATGTAAACCATAAACCCTATTTTTCTTTCAAAGCACACAAATTGGTTGACGCACGTTTTAAGTTTTCATCAGTCTTTCTTCATTTTTCTTCCACGTTCTACATTAATGTATATACAATGTATCTGTGTCATAGTTGTGATGAAAAATCCATCTTTTTCGTTGATTTCTTAATCAACACCATAAAAATACTCCCTTGTAGTACTATATGTGGGGACGTGTGTAATGTCAAATGATTTTTACAAGGAAAAAGGAATGAAAATTGTACTAGGACTGGACTCGGGAAACAATGACCTATGAATGGGGCCAACGTTGAATGTTTTTCAAACTATTTCTGTATGCACTGAAATTTGACATAGATAGACTATTCACATGCCTTAATGATATGGGAGAGTTTTTGGACTCAAATTTGACTCCCACACCCACTCTATTCCATCATAAATTCATCATGTAAACCATAAAACCTAATTTTCTTTCAAAGTACACAAATTGCTTGATGCAAGTTTTAAGTTTTCATTAATCTTTCTTCATTTTTCTTCCAAGTTCTACATTAATGCAGTATATACAATGTATCTGTGTCGTAGTTGTGATGAAAAATCCCTCTTTTTCGTTGATTTCTTAATCAACACCATAAAAATAATCCCTTGTAGTACTAGATGTGGGGACATGTGTACTATCAAACTAATTTTACAAGGAACAAGGAACATAAATTGTACTAGGACTAGACACTGGCAACAATGACTTGTGAATGGGGCCAACATTGAAATTTTTTCAAACTATTTTTGTATGCACTGAAATTTTACATGGATAGACTATTATCATGCCTTAATGATATGGGAGGGTTTCTAGACTCAAATTTGACTCACACACCCACTTTATTCCTTCATCAATTCATCATGTAAACCATAAACCCTAATTTTCTTTCAAAGTACACAAATTGGTTGACGCAAGTTGTAAGTTTTTATTAGTCTTTCTTCATTTTTATTTCAGGTTCTACATTAATATTGTATATATAATGTATCTATGTCATAGTTTTGATGAAAAAGCCCTCTTTTTTCATTGAATTATTAATCAACACCATAAAAATACTAGACACGGGCATCAATGACATGTGAATGGGGCCAACGTTGAAATTTTTTCAAACTGTTTCTGTATGCATTGCAATTTGACATGGCATGCCTTAACGATATGGGAGGGTTTCTGGACTCAAATTTGACTCACACACCCACTTTATTCCATCATCATATGATCATCATGTAAACCATAAACCCTATTTTTCATATGTTCTAGTAGATATGTTAATGATTCATAACTTCATATTTGTATTTGACTCAAGGTACAACTAGCTTGCAAAGTTTCAAATTTTAATTTCAAGTTGATAAACCAAATATGAAATGAATCAAATCATCATTTGATATCGTCGCAATAGAGACGAATGTAAATAATCTTGCGATGAATTAGCTATACTATCGACGAAAAAAGTTCATTGATAGTATAGCTAATTCATTGCAAGAATGTGTCTTTGAACGGTGTTACATGGTTTTCAAGGAGTGTAGGGATTATATGGTGCAATGTAGTGTAGTCTATAAGAACAATCTCTATGCCAAACCTCAAAATGGATAATACCATATCTTGTTCATAAGACATATATTCTTTGTATGTTTCCATTGTGGTGGCTCAAGCCCTCACACATGATGCATGACAATGAAATGTAACAATTTGACTATTGAATGATAGTGTTATGTCACCCATGGTTAAGGAAAGAACATAAGGTTCTTAGGTCCTATTTGAATCTTCTTATAATTGAGATTCATTACATAGTCCTTGAAAAAAGACAAAAGACTTATGTTGTCTTTGTGTGGGACATTTTATGCCATTAGTATGTTTTGTAAAAAAATAATGGATCTTGGGGATTACACCATGGTCAAGGGACAAAAAATATTAGGAATTAGGAATAAAACAAATCTTTTGAATTACTAGATGCGAGGACGTGTGTATTTTCATACGAATTTTACAAGGAACAAGGAACGGAAATTGTTCTAGGAATAGACATGAGCAATAATGACCTGTGAATGGGGCCAACGTTGAAATTTTTTCAAATTGTTTCTGTATGCACTAAAATTTGACATGGATAGACTATTCACATGCCTTAATGATATGGGAGAGTTTTTGGACTCAAATTTGACGCACACACCCACTTTCTTCCATCATCAATTCATCATGTAAACCATAAACCATAAACCCTAATTTTCTTTTAAAGTACACAAATTTGTTGATGCACGTTTGAATTTTTTTATCAATCTTTCTTCATTTTTATTTCAGGTTCTACATTATTATTGTATATACAATGTATCTATGTCATAGTTGTGATGAAAAATCCCTCTTTTTCATTGATTCATAAATAAACACCACAAAAATACTCTCTTGCAGTACTAGATGCGAGGATGTGTGTATTGTCAAACGAATTTTATAAGGAACAAGGAACAAAAATTGTACTAGGACTAGACACGGGCAACAGTGACCTGTGAATGGGGCCAACATTGAAAATTTTCAAATTATTTCTGTAGGCACTAAAATTTGACATGGATAGACTATTCACATGCCTTAACAATATGGGAGGGTTTCTGGACTCAAATTTGACTCACACAACCACTTTCTTCCATCATCAATTCATCATGTAAAACATAAACCCTAATTTTATTTCAAAGTACACAAATTGGTTGATGCAAGTTTCAAGTCATCAGTCTTTCTTCATTTTTCTTTTAGGTTCTACATTAACGTATATACAATGTATATGTGTCATAGTTGTGATGAAAAATCCATATTTTTCATTGATTTCTTAATCAACACCATAAAAATACTTCCTTGCATTACTAGATGCGGGGACGTGTGTACTGTTGAACTAATTTTACAAGGAACAAGGAACAAGGAACAAGGAACACAAATTTTACTAGGACTAGACATGGGCAATAATGACCTGTGAATGGGGCCAACTTTGAAATTTTTTCAAACTGTTTCTATATGCACTGAAATTTGACATGGATAGAATATTCGCATACCTTAACTATATGGGAGGGTTTTTGGACTCAAATTTGACTCAAACACCCACTTTCTTCCATCATCATATCATCATGTAAACCATAAACCCTATTTTTCATATGTTCTAGTATATATGTTAATGATTCCTAATTTCATATTTGTATTTGACTCAAGGTACAACTAGCTTGAAAAGTATCAAATTTTAATTTCAAGTTGATAAACCAAATATGAAATGAATCCAATCATCATTTGATATCGTCGCAAGAGAGATGAATGTAAATAATCTTGTGACAAATTATCTATACTATCAATGAAAACATTTCATCGATAGTATAGCTAATTCATCACAAGAATGTGTCTTTGAATGGTGTTACATGATTTGCAAGGTGTGTGTGTATTATATGGTGCAATGTAGTGTATTATATAAGAACAATCTCTATGCCAAACCTCAAAATGGATAGTACCATATCTTGTTCATAAGACAAATATTCTTTGTATGTTTCCTTTGTGGTGGCTCAAGCCCTCACACATGATATATGAAAATGAAATGTAACAATTTGATTATTGAATGATAGTGTTATGTCACCCATGGTTAAGGAAAGAAAATAAGGTTATTAGGTCTTATTTGAATCTTCTTAGAATTGATATTCGTTACATAGTCCTTGAAAAAAGACAAAACACTTATGTAGCAAATATTTGGTCTTTGTGTGGGACATTTTATGCCATTAGTATGTTTTGTACAAAAATAATGGATCTTGGGGACTACACCATGGTCAAGGGACAAAAACAATTAGGACCTTAAGAACAAAAAAAATCTTTTGAAGTTTAAGGGCCATGAAATAGGCCTCAAACAAACATGTACATAAGAATTTTTTCACAACACATATGGTAGTCAAGGCTTATAACATCATTGAGGGAGGAAAACAAGGGCTTCAAGCTGTAAACAAACATTTATTTTACTTAATGGCCATGAAGAAGGGTTCCAATTCGGAATGTGGGAACCATTAACATATTTTGTATATCAAAATAAGAATGGATCTCCTAACCTATACCATGGCCAAGGGAGGAAAAGAAATGCCTTAGGCCCTACACAAATTTCTTAGGATTAATGACAATGAAAAAGGGCTTAAAACACCACACTAATCCTCTCTTAGGAATTTGTGGCCATTGGGTGGGATATGGACACCACTCACAAGTTCTATGCACCTTGTAAGGCACATGGGATCTTGTCCATGGCCAAGGAGTAACATAGGCCCTATTTTAATGTTGTAAGTATTAGGATTCATGTTGTAGTCCTCAAATAACCACACGAGACTTGTGTAGGGGATATTTAGCTTATGTGGGTAATATTTGGCACCATTAATATGTCTTATACAATAAGAATGGGTCTTTGGGACTTAGGCCATAAATGAAGCTTTCTTGTGATAAATGGCCATGGAAAATGTATTTGACTAGGAATATGGACAAAATTAGTATGTTTTGAATAATAAGAATGGGTTTTAGAATTACCTCCACCATGTCCAAGGGAGGAAAACAATATATTTAGGTCCTAGAGAAATCCTCTTAGGGTATTTACCATGTCCAGGGAATGAACATAAGGTTATTATTCCTTGTTTAAATATTCTCAGGAAAGATCTTCGTGATGTAGTCATAAAAAAACTAGACAAGACCTATGCAGGGGATCTTTCACCTTTGTGTGGTTTATTTAGCATCATTAATATGTTTTTTTAAAGAGTAAGAATGGATCTTAGGGACTATACCCTGTTGAAGGGAGGAAAACAAGGAACTTGGGTCCAAAATGAATCTTTGTGAGTTTAAGGGCCATGCACTAGGCCTTGAACAATCACGTATATCCTTTCTAAATGATCTTTAGCCTCTAAGTGGGATATGGGTGCCATTAGGAGTTTGTTAACACCACATATGGGATTAAAGGAATATACCATCATTGAGGGATGAAAACAAGTGCCTTAGGTCCTAAACGAAGCTTTCATGTGTTTAATGGCCATGAACATGGCCTCCAACTAGGAATATGGGCACAATTAGTATGTTTTTAACAATAAGAACTCTACCATGACTAGAGAGAAACAAAAGTGCCTTAGGTCCTAAACATATTTTCTTTGGCTCATTGTCCATTAAAAAGGTCTCAAACCAACACATCTATCCTATTTAATAGACTATGGTTCTTGGGTGGGATATGGGTGTCATTCACAATTTTTTCACACCATGTATGGAACTTAGGTCTTGTCCATGGTCAAGGAAATAACATATGGTCTTTAGGTCCTATTTAGATCTTCTTAGGATTAAGCTTCATGATGAAGTCATAAAAAAAAGACACAATACTTGCATGGAAATATTTAGCCTCTATGTGGAATCTTTCGTGCCATTAATATTTTTTTCATAATAAGAACAGTTCTCAAGGCTTGTACGTCCATGTCTAGGGGGCGAAAATAGGAACATTAATCTCACAATGAAAGTTATAAAATTCAAGGGACGTGAACTAGGCCTCAAATAACCATGTAGATCTTATTTGAGATATATTTGACCTTCCGGTGGGATATGGGTGTCATTAAGAATTTTTTTGCACCATATATGTAATTCAAGGTTTACATAATCACCAAGGGAGGTTGTCACCTTGAAGTGGCTTCATTTTCATCAACTCTTTATCATTATCAAGGAATGGATCTACTTCTTTCTATTCTTATGTTATTTGTGGACTTTGGTTCATAACAACAAGGGTTTCCACTATCCCCTCTTCTATTCTTATTAGTATCCAAAGGACTAAGAAGGATCCTTAAATCATACAACAAAATGGGAAAATAAAAGAACTAAAATTAGGTAGGAATATTTTTGTTTCCCATGTATTGTTTGTAGATGTTGTCGGCCTCTTATTTGGAGTTGGTTCTATTAAGAAAACTTCTTGTATTAAAGAATCACTTTTTCTTTATTGAATCTATAGGTAAGGAAGTAAACATGCATATATATTATGTTTCTTTTAATGGTTTGACTCATAGACAAAAAATAGAGGTGGTATAAATTTTACCTTTTCAATTATTATATTTTAGCTAAGGGTTAAAATACTTGGGGTTCACACTAAAATCCAATGGATATGTCTCTAGGGATTGGACCCAACTATATGAAAAAATAGAGATCAGAAAAATGTTCAAATTTTGTTGTTGTTAGTTATTTATGGTGGGTGGTTAACTCTCATAACATTAGAATTGGAAACTTTCCTTGTTTATTAACATTGCTTATCATACATTCCAATTGGTATACTAGAGGAAAGAAGAGGAAAATGTTTCATTTTTTCTAGAAGGGAAGAAATGAAATGAGGATTCTCTTAGAAAATGGATAAGAATTACAAAACCAAAATCCCTTGGAGGTTAGGAATTAAGAAAAAAATAATCACTTTGAAACAACCTTGGTATCAAATAGCCTTGGCACCCATATCCCACTATAAGGTAAAATGTATCTTAAATATGTTCTTTCCCTAACCATGGATAAGACCTAAGTTCCATATATGGTGTGGAAAAATTGTGAATGGCACCCATATCCCACCAAAGCACCATATAAGTCTATTAAATAGGATATATGTGGTGGATTGAGGCCTTGTTAATGGCCAATGAGCCAAAGAAAATATATTTAGGACCTAAGGCCCTTTTTTTCCTCTCTAGTCATGGTACACACCTTGAGACCTATTCTTGTTATGAAAACATACCAATGGTTCCAAAGATACCCTACATAGATCTTGTGTGGTTGCTTAAGGACTACATCACAAATCTCGGTCTTGAGAATATTCAAATAGGACCTAAGCACCTTATGTTTTTCGCTATACATTATGCCCAAAAATTGTGAATGGTGACCATATCGTACCCAAATTCCATATATCCCTTAGAAATAGGCCATATATCCATATATCCCTTATGAAAGTTCTCAAATTCAAGGGCCATGGAATAGGCTTCAAATAACCATGTAGATCTTATTTAAGAGATATTTGACCTTCCAATGGGATATGGGTGCCATTAGGAATTTGTTTGCACCATATATATAATTCAAGGTTTATATCATCACCAAGGGAAGAAAATCAGGGCCTTCTTCCCTAAATGAATATTTTTTATGCTTAATGGCCAAGCTTGTTCAACAAATTCAATTTTTTAAGCAATAGAAATATTAAATTCTTAAATTTAAGTGGTATGTGTTTGGTAAACAATATTTAAAATTTCATAAATTAAGTAGTTTAGATCCTTCTTAAATTCCAAATTTCATAAAGGAGAAGATGACTCCCTCACCCTGACATGTTTCAAAATGAAATCTTTAGCACTAAAAACTTCTTGTAAGGGAAGATGACTTATTTTCCTTATTTGGGCACAGTAAAGGCCTCTAAACACATCTATTTTGCACAAAAACACCTAATCACACCTGGAAGACCACTCCAAGGTAAAAGAAACCACAAAGAGGGCATGTTCCATGGTTGGAGGCCTTGTTCACAACACATGATGCCTAGATTAAGGTTTATTTTCCATCATAAGGATATTTTTTCCCTATTATGATCATGGTCAATGCCTTGAGATTTGTCTTTACTGAGGAAAACATCTTAATGGAAACCATATCCACCTCCCAGGAAAAGGACCCCCTAGTGAGGGTTCATGTCATAGTTCTAGGTGTTGTTCATAGCACTTGAGGTCATGAAGGTTAAATTAGGGATTAATGTCATTCCCCCCCCCTTGACCATGTTTAGGAATTAAGACCCATTTCCAATGCATAAAACCTACTAATGGTTCCCACATCCCACTCATAGGATTGTCAAAAACCCATACAATGGACTCATGCATTGGCTCGAGCACTCATTCAAGGATCTTGAGCTCAAGAATATTCAACAATATCTTGAGGCACTTGTTTTCCTTCCTTGAACATGGTCAAGATCCTATGATACTCAGTGCACAAAAATTCCTAATGGACTCCATATCCAACTCTGATGCTAAAAACCCCTTAGATATGTCTAGTGTTATGGTTTGCAGGTGTTGTTCATGGTGATTGATCCTAAGAAGTGATGTTTAGGGAATAAGGTCCAATTTTTTTCCTCCCCTAACCATGGCATTTGAGCTCAATAAGGTCCATTTAGGGCTTAAGACCCTTCTTTCCCCCTTAACCATGTTAATCCCTCAATACCCATTTATATTGTACAAAACCTACTCATGGCACCATATCCTTCTTTGGATTATAAAGAACACCAACTACTAAAACCATGAGAACCATTCCTAATGGGGGATCTGACACATTTTTGTGTAGGGCATATGTTTTGGTTTAATCATGGTACTTGTATCACTCAAATAGTCCAAAAATAACCTACAAGGGTCCTATATATGATGGGTTAAGGACTCGTCCAACACTATATCCTGAGAAGCTGTGTGGGTTGTAGTTGTTGTTCATAGAAGTTAAGCCTAATAATTTTTACTTAGGGAACATGTACCTTGTTTCCCTCCCTTGATCTTGGTTAGAACTTGAGACCCATTCTTGGTTCAAAAATAACTTATTCATCGTGCCCAAATTCCACATGGAGGTGAATGATATGTTGCATAGGTCATATGTGGTGGTTTTATCACTCTTATATGGTTCTTGAGATTGAGAAGAAAGGTTTAGGGTTGAAGACTCTTGTTTCCTTTCATCAACTATAGTCATGAACCTAAGAGCCATCCATGATGAAGAAGACCTCATAATGTCACCCACATTCAACTTGGATGACAAAGACTCCCTAGAGAGGACACACGTCATGGTTTTTAGGTGTTGTTGATGGTGGTTGAGCTCAAGAAGGTTTAGTTAGGGCTTTAGGAGAATGGGAGATGTTGGTGGAAGTAGTCATGTTGTTCCTCTATGCTCTTATCCGAAAAAGCAGTGATTCATTCCATTTCACCATAGCTTCACACCAGGCCGACAACTTTGAGTTCTGGTGTAGCTACTAGCGGATTGCCAGCATGATTATGATTAGAATTAGAACCCTCCATTTCTCCCCCATGCTGAGGGAAAAAGGTAGGTTGCGTCAAAAGGTAGGTCGCGTCGCGGCTCTACCTGGCATATCTTTGCAATGTGACAGAGGAGGAGGAAACAGTTAGAGTGGGAACTTTCCATAGCCCACAATCAATGCAGAGAGAAGGTTAGGACGCCTCCCATGGTGTATGTGGAGGAAGTGAGCCCGAAGGAACCAATTTAGTTCCCTCTAGAATCCCTCCTCTTCACCGCGTCGGATAATTGACAGCCCCCTAGTCAATTAATAACGGGATATAGTGAACCAGACACACACAGGCCTGTGCGGGTGGAAAAGGAGGCCTACACTTGCATAATGGAGGAGGAATTCCCAAGCAATTCCTCCGCATTGGCTCCAATGACGCCCCGCTTCCAGGTGATTTCAAACTCTCGAGCATAGTAGAGGAGTTCAAGGAGCTCGGGACAGAGGAAGACAATGAAGGATCACAAGAGGCTACATGCGAGGAAATAGGAGGTATTGTGGTGGAGGGTGGTCTAGTTCTAGCACCACCACCTATTACTACGATCCTTGAACCATGGAAAGAACCCCCGCCATTCTTCCACTTAGAGAAATTTCCACTAGTGTTTGAGCTTCGATGCCAGATGGTGGATCAGATCCACCACGACATACTCATGCGCCAACACATCGACATGTTATATGAGGCTTACTCAAATGTGCTAGCCAGCCAGAAATGCCCGACATGCACAAGGCATTTTGTGTTGTAGACTCGGAATGGGCCTCACAACGACGATGCTAACGGGTAATTCTATGGATTGGAGTTCAGTCCGACTCCTTGCGCTACTACAACACAATTTCATTTTCCTTCTTAGATGTTTTTTTGATTTCCAATCCAATGTCCATTTTTACTTCCACTTTAGATTTTTTGACTGCTCATAACAATGGAATAAAGAATTAAGGCATATGTTCTTTTTTGTATTTGCAAATTTTTAATAGGATTCGCCCCTTTTTATTCACACACAAAAAAAACACATATACCTTTACCTCTTTAACTTATCAACACCAACTTTCATAATATATAACACCTATTAACCCATATAATCCTTGTAGCTTTTATTCCTAAATGATATAACCCATACCCATTATAATCTCTTACTAACCCAATAAAATATAACACCTATAATCTCTAATACCCCCATCCCCAAACTTGCAAAATTTCTAAATTAAAATATATATTAATTAAAATTAACAAAAAATCATAATCAAAATTTCTATTATGATTAATTTAATTAAAATATGTATTAATTAAATTAACAAAATATAATAAAAAAACATTAAAAAAAATAAAAAAATACATATGACAATGTAATACTCCAACGCCCATTCATTACAATTCATTACAAAGAAAATTGGGCACGGGCCATCTACTAGCTTGGATCCCATGTGAGGTGGAAACTACACAACACACAATAGGAGAGGAGAAAAACCGACCCATACATCACATTTGTAGAGGAGAAAAACCCCATACTAGCTTACATTCTCGATCACCGTAGATATTCATGTTCGTAGAGGAGAAAATCCCCATCTAATAGAGGTAGATGAGTGGAGATATTTGATCTTATATTACATGCCTCCATACATATTCATGTTCGGAACAGAGGAGAAAAACCCCTTATGACAGAGGTAGAGGAGTGGTCATATTCGGTCCAAGATTTCGACTGGACATCAACAGAGGAAAAGGAGTGCCCCTATCTGGATAAACCTGTGGAGATGCTGAAAAACTCGGTAATGTCTATCCTCTGTCTCTTTGAAATCGGTAATCCTTAGTTAAATGTAGTTAAAACCCTAGTTTTAACATTGGCATCAATGTGAGAATAGTCTTAGGTTGAAAATTGTGCTTGCAACATGCTTTACGTTGACTCCCTCCATAGATATCTTCACAGTAAATACTATTCTTTCATGTGGTTCTTACTTTTACCATTGATCACCCCTCTCACAATTTTGATAAAGGTTCTAAGATTCAATTTAGTATATAAATTTTCTTCCCGTGCACTTTTCTGTTGTAGACTTCATGATTCTATTCATTATAAATACCATGATTACACTCAAGTGTCTTTGATTCTCTCATCGACCTCGTCAGATGTTATCCCTCCCTTGGTCCATAACCTCCTTCTCCCTATCACTCTTAAGACGTGAGCCCCAAACTTGATAATTTTCTCACCTAGTAGATTTTGCATAGTAGAGTTTCCTCTTGGGATTCTAGGCCTCTAATTCGACTTTGCAAGTCTTCTTGACTAAAGAGGAAATCCCCTCCTAGTTTTTCACTCTCCTCTCCTTCATGGGTGGTGTTACCACTCATGATGCATGGAAACTTGTTGCATTATTTGAAGACCTTTTTTCAGCAGATTGTTCATGGAGGATGTATATATTAGAATGCATAGCTGAAATTTTGATGAAAACTTACTCATTGATGATTACCTTTTGAGGCATCATTGCATATTTTGAGGTGTGGTGGTGCATGTGGCAGAGTTCTTCCTTTTTGGAGCCCTTATTGGTACATTTTCATGCATGTTTGTTTTATTGAGGGTGCATATTACACATTCCGAGGCACAATCATATATTTTAAGGCATGCCAGATCCCATGGAGTGGTATTGGAGGCTTGAAGAATACCCTTCATGTGATGGCTACGCTCATCACTCTAGTTCCCTCATAATTGTCAAACATTTTTGTTAAGGTCCTAACCTGCACATAGGTAGATCAATGTATTTAGATGTAATAAAGGTCAATATTAATAAGGCCTTTCAATAAAATAGAATAAGGTTGATGTAAGAAGACCTAATAGAAGCTTCTGCTTCTAGAAGGATATTCCTCTAGATGTTTCTCTTAATAGACATATTTAGTATAAATAAGGGTCGAGGGTATGAAAACCCTAGCTTGGAGATTATTGTAACAGAGCGTTGCTAGATTGGAGGTTGCCCCCTCGAAGAGGCTTGTGAACATTGCTTTCTGAATCAAAGTGCTATTTCTATTGTTGTTCTTATATCATTTTTGTGTTATTGTGAAGAGTATGCTGGATATTTTACTGTTATTCTGTCATTTCTAGCATTTTATTTCTATTCTGCATATTTTATATATCTAGTATCTTGCAAGTGGTATCAGAGCACTTTCCTTGGCAGAAATTGTGGGTATTTTTTTTCCAGGGTAGAGACGTATTCCAACGTCTTTAAGCCACATAGATCTGTCCTTACACGCATAAACC